>VYWZ01001602.1:0-20177 GCA_008711595.1 Fusarium xyrophilum | reverse complement strand
GTGTAAAGAAATACTCGCCGCATGAGAATCTTGCCTTTCTTCCTTTTCTTTTCTTTTCTCTCTTGCGGCGGCTTGGGGTCACCTTTGCAGGGAATACAATCCTTGCACTTGCACGCCTCCATCAACTTACATCCATTGTCCTTGACGTGATATGACTTGACTTGAATTGGTTGACAATGATTATGGAGCCCGGCAGATGGGCCATGTAACGCCAAACGTGACGCTGTTTTTTGTCTTTTTCTTTCCTTGTGTTTCCGAGGGGCGGCCACGCGAGATGGAGCTCTGAGCGTGTTGGGCCATGTAACTCATGTACGAGGTGTGAGCCGTGATGAAGGGAAAGGTGAGAGGTGGAGAGAGGGATAGAGAGAGTCGGGTCAGTGATCACTACAGTAATTGGTTTACAAGGCAGTAGATCATCAGGGTCTTTGGTGTAGGTAGTTTGGATAGTGTCAATCACTAAGAATCTCCGACGCCAAGTTGAAGTTTATTTTCCCCAACTTTCTTTTATTAGTGGTCAGCGCCGTGTCTTCCGAGGACCAACGCACTAACATAAGGTAGTAAGATAGAATTGATCGTTGTACATGTACCATTATTTCGAAGCCTGCTGAAATCGAATCGTGCATGGCATCTCATCGCATGTAATGTAATGTCATGCAATGTCATGTTACTGTGTCCCCAGATGGAAGACCTTGTGTTCAGAGATGACGGGGGACGGGCCATGTCATGTCATCCCATTCTTGACACAGACGCAAACATGTCCCTAAAGAGATTCAGAGTCGGATTCAGAGTCGGATTCAAGGATTCTAATTCTGGGGTTCACTGATGATCGACTAAACTGTTTGTTCACATCCCTATCCATATCCCTCCCTACATTGCTATTGCCTATTATCTTGCATCGGATCCGCTGTTTGTCACTATGCATCAGGTCCAACTATCGGAAGCACGTCTTTCAAAACTACCCTTGTATCCCCTCATCAGTCCCAGTTTTTCTCTCCTACGTTCGCTGCTCTCAGCACAGCCAAGACTTTGTATCTCCATTCTCAACGGCACTTTGAGTTTCCCCTCTTCTCACGGACAACCCAATCAACATATTCTGATATGATCACTCCTTAAGCCAAGATCGTCAGCCAGGAACAAGGAAGGGATCATGGCTCCATTCTAGGCCTGTATTCTCATACTCACAGCTGACCAGGAAATCGCATGAAACACCTTTCGAGTAAGCCGTGACGAGTCAGAGGCTCTCAAATATGTTTCGTGCTACAAACCAATCTTCAAAAGGCTATTCGTTCCCTCCTTTAGTCTCCCCTCCCACGGTATAGCACGGTCCAGTCCCGGTGTTTGCTCCGCACGCTACGGTCTTCCCGCCGGTCCCCGCCACGTTTTTGGGAGTGACATCGCCTGGAACATCAGCCCGCTAAAAACATTTTTGGAGATGGTTTAGCGCCAGCCTCTGGGGAACCTGCATATGACGCTTCATTTCTGGAACGTGCCCTGAAGCGAGGAAGAGACTCTGTCCAGTCGTGCTCTCTTGATTCTTCAGCCGCGCCGTGGATGCCGTTGTTACAGCAGGTGAGAGCAGGTCAAGCAGGTAAAGACGGTGAATAGAGATTTCAGCTCGGATACGTACATGTTGAAATGAAGATGTGCAAGGTGCAGTGTAAATAGTTGACTGAATATACATCAGTGGCTGCTTGGTAATGAGACAAGCAGTAGGCTATCTCTCACCGGTCAAACAGTCCAAACGTCTATCATATTTCCACTTATTCTAGGCAGCAATAAAATACAATGCATTATCGAGTATCAGGTATCAGATAATAATCAATTCTATTTTGATATGATAACAGCATCTCATCGTCTACAACGCCCTCAGTAGTACCCCGCAATCTTCAACTTAGACTACCCGTTCCCCCACTCAAGCCATCCATATCAAAACTTCAGACATCTCCAGCTTCTCCGCAGATCCCATTAAACTCAAACTCAAACTCAAACTCAAACTCTCAAGACACAATACAAACCGCGTCATTCTCGTCTGTTCTCCTCCGCCTCGTCTTTCAAATTTTCAATTCCTACTGGCTCTTCAATCTCTACCCCTCAGGGATCTTCGGAGTGGTCTGATGGGAGGGAACCGGCGGCGCGGAGGCGAAAGCCCGTTCAACGCCGTAGCGCCCGGCTCAGTCTCCGGTAGTTGAACATTCTGGATGCCTTCTCCAGGCAAAGTGAGTTGATGAAGCCATCGCGGCGGCCGCGGGAGCCAGCCACGCGGAGATCAAGCGCCGTTCTCTCACCTCCACACGGCCCCCGGATCTCCCCGTTGATCATGTTTCCCCAGAATCGCTTCATGACAGACCAGTTATTCCCCAGGATCTGAGTATCTCAGTATGAATTCGGGACGGTGATGCCTCCACATTGTGAATCTCACTTCCCCACGATTCTTGACAACGTATTCCTTGCTGTTCGAGAATCCTGGGGATGATGCCACAACGTAGTGGACTAGGCCGTTCGAGGCCATTGTAAGCACTTGACTCAGGATACTATGAGTAGGTATCGCGGATGAGCAAACCTAGACGACACCATCCAACTTACAAGGTGCCAGGTGAAAGGTGTAAGGTGAAAGGTGAAAGGTGAAAGGTGAAAGGTGAAAGGTGAAAGGTGAAAGGTGAAAGGTGAAAGGTGAAAGGTGAGGAAGTTGTCCGAAACTCCGGTACCTCATCCTAGAAAACAGCCCATTATTTCGATACACTATTGACTGAATGTAACCACAATCCTTCCAGTCAGATTTTTCTTACCGACTCCTTGGCATTGGTTTTCTCGACATCAGTCCTCGGCAAGCGTTTGGTCTTGTTCTGTATTTCCAGCCAGCAATTTCGAGTCTGTGCTCCTTAATCTTAAGTGCCTCTCGTTTTCTATCCATGTTTACAGCTAATATAATACTTTACTATACCACTCCCTTTACTTCCAATCAGCTCTTTCAAATCGACTTCAACAGCTTAAGCTTAAATCAGCGCTCCTATCACACTCGGAAATCCTGACCGAAAGGCAGCCTGCAGGCCACGATGTACTCCAAGATTGTTTCCCAATGACGGCTGATTGCATCTAATAAACGCAGCTGAGTTCTCATTCTGCATTCTTACGAGGATCGTATTTCTAATTCCATACTATTAGTCCTCGACTTGGCGAAAACGCTGAGTTACACAACACTAATACCGTACAACACCACTATCCATGCAGCCAACCTTGCATCTACAGCCCGTCCAGTAACAACATTAGATTGTGGTCATTGCATGGCCAATCTCCAGGCACAGCACCAAGGTACCAAGATCTATGGCGCTGGTGGCCGCAAGATACGAGATTCTGTTCTCGTATATCACTGCATCCCCTGAAAACCAAGAACTTGGTACTATTCTCGTGCAACACTTCCACGTGGCTCATCGAAGAACATTCCGAGCTGCGATACTTTCGCAGCATCATTTCTTTTATCTGACCAATCGCTGATGGTTTATTCTCTTCTGCTTCGCTGACTTTGATACGATGAAATATTATCTACGCGGATGAAGAAAGTCCAAGCTCCTTATAGAAAGCTTCCGAACTAGGCTCTCGGCCCAGGAACTCCCTCAAGAACTCCAACTCTGGAATACTTCCACCTCTCTCGAGAACGGTATGGCGATATCGGCGACCCTCCTTGCCGTCCATTGGGTTCTGGGCGAAGAACGAGTGGAACATGTCGAGCGAGAACACCTCTGAGTAGAGGTAGCCGTAGTAACCAGCATCGTACCCGCCGATGAAGTGGCCAATGCCGGCATGCCTGTTACCCCATTCACTACATGCAAGTTAGTTTAACAGCAAAAGTTCATCTCCAGTAGGTACTTACAGTCCTTCACCCAGATCCTCAGGGCCCTTGGTGCCAGATATCTCATGCCTGAGGGTGTTCCAAACTCGGCCAGCATTTAGCTTCTTGACAGCCTCATGGGACTCGGGCGTGTGCACAGTCATGTCAAAGAGTCCAATAACGAGCTGTCCCAGTGCACCTATAGCGGAGTTGAGGCGCTTGGTGGAGACAAGCTTCTCGATAAGCTCGTCAGGAATTTGCTCCTGAGTCTCCCAATGCTTGGAAAGCAATTTTAGAACGCTAGGCGTCCAGCACCAGTTCTCCAGCATTTGAGATGGAGCTTCAACAAAGTCAAGCACCGTGGAAGTTCCGTGGAAGTAGCTGTAGCGGGTGCGGCCAGCCAAGTCGTGAATGCCATGGCCCAGCTCGTGGAACAGGGTCACAACCTCGTGATGCTTGAGCAGAGAAGGTTTCTTTGGTGTAGGCTTGCTGAAGTTGCAAACAAGAGCAGTGACGGGGTAATGCTTCTTGCCATCCTCTGTGACATAACCAGGCTCAAGGTTGAAGTTGGCGTTGTGGCCATACTTGTTGTCTCGGGGGTGAAGATCCAGGTACAGATAACCATTGAAGCTTGAGCCCGAGGCCTCATCGTCCCACACGCTGTAGATCAGAACATCCTCATGCCACACAATGTCTTCCGCCTTACCAGTGGGGCTGAGCCTCGCTCGCTCCTCAGGCTTGAGCTCGACAAACACGAAGCCGAAAATCTCCTCGAAAATCTTGAGCATACCGGCAAATGTCGACTCAACAGGGAAGTACTGCGAGATTGCGGTCTCGTCAACACTATACTCCTTCTCTTTTTGTATTCTGGAGTAGAACGATGTGTCCCACATGTAGAAGCTGTCGTCAAATGAAAGGCCGCGCTCCTCGTAGTCCTTCTTCTTGTACTCCTTCAGTGCGTTGATCTCATTCGCACCACCTTCTGCCAATCTGTTTCGAAGATCGTCTAGGAAAGTGCGAACAGCAGCGGGAGTCTTGGCCATCTTCTCTTCAATGCGCAGAGCGGCATGGTTGTCGTAACCGAGAAGGCGAGCGGCCTCGTCTCGGAGGGTGATGATCTCTTGGAAGATAGGAACATTGACATTCGCCTGAAGGTTCAATTAGCAGAGATTTTGGAGTTTAATCGTTACTCGTCTCACCTTGTTGGATTCCGCAATGGTGTACTTGCGGCGAGTATCGGCATCGACAGCATACTTAATGAGAGGGAAGTAATGGTTGTACTTGAAGGACAGCTTGACCTTGCCCTCATTTTCACCAGTGCCCTTCTCCAGCGAATCAATGTCAATGTCGTCAGAAGGAACTCCCTTGAGTTCCTCGGGGGTGAACCAGATGGCGCCCTTCTCTTCGTTGAGGTTTTTCTGGGCCTTTATCTCAAGCTCGCTCAGACGCTTCTGGATCTCTTTGAAGCGGTCTCGCTTAGGACCAGCGGGCAGTCGAAGACCGTTGCGAATGTACTTCTGTCGCTCCTTCTCAAGGACGTGCGCCTGCTCCTTGGCGAGATCCTGAGATGCTCGGTTGGCGTAGGCAGCATCGACGGCGTTGAAGACATCCTCCCGCATGTTACACTCTATGCCGAAGTCGTTGAACGCGCTCTCGGCTTCAGTAGAGGCATCGCGAAGCTCCTTGTTGGTGGACACATGGTGGTAGAAGGTCAGAATGCGTCTCTGCGTGGCAGCCAAGTTCTCGTCAATGAGGATGGGCTCAAGCACATTGGCAAAAGAGGCCTTGCCGGCAGTAACATTGGCAGTTACAGAGTCCAACACATTCTTGGTAGCATCGCAAAGCTTCTTAGTATCGGCAGCGATCGATTCGGGGGTGGCGGTGAACAGAGGCGGTGCCTGAGGAGGGTTACGATACTTGTCGGGAGCCATTGTGCTAGTAACAAGCTGTCTTCGTGATAGAATAGTTCGTGGGGCATGGAATTTAAAGTGATTCACTAAAGAGCCGAGACGAGAGAAGGCTGGTGAGGAAGCTAGAGTGACGGCGACGAGAAGGATGAAGAGAGAGAGTAGGAGGAGGAGGGGTCTGCGGGAAGCACGCTTATCCAGCTTGGATAGAATATGATGAACGGGCTCGGGATGTTTCTTGGGATGTTAGCCGATTGGCTTGATGATGGATGATCGAGGGAACCTACAGTTGAAAGAAGGGCTTATGCCCTGAGACTAAGTCGATTGATTCGTCTCTAGGCGTCAAAGGCGTTGAAAAGGCGTTACTGAAGATGCAGCCAGATGGGGCGATACCTTAAGTGAAGGTGCAGCTAAAGGTAGAGCTCCTTCCTGGACCCGCTTACGGGTGGAAAACGCGGGGCAATTGGATGCGGTGTCATGATCAGGGCGGCTAAAGAGTTATCATGTGCTCTCATTATGGCATAATTTAGGCTTGAGGCCATAATCGTTTAATCGATGTACGTGAAACTGTTTATGTAAACAGAAGCGAGTTAATTGGGGTTGTTTGCCTGTCGTCATGAGCTCAAGTCATGCATGATCTTCACCAAACAAGACACCGTCAAAGTCAAGGCACATAGAGCTTCATTTCTAGACCCCATGTCCCCCAAGTATCTACAAAAATCCAGCATGCTAGTGCTTCGCAAATGCGCAGTAATAATCCATCATTTCAGCGCTCCTATAGCCGATTTCCATCCATTATCCATAATCAATCAATCAAGCAAACGCCGGTCCGTCAACGCATATGCATAACCTAACCCGCCCATATCTGTACATTGTCTAGTTGGCGAGAATGGTTCGCACAAGGTCTGTTTATATCCCATTAGCTGCTGTCCCATTGGATATCGTGTACTGCAGAACTTACCAGTGTAGTTGACTTGGCCTGAGCTGGTGTCAACGGCCTTGAGGAGCTCATCGACCTCCTCGTCAGTCATCTTCTCGCCCAGGTTTGTCAGAATGTACTTGAGCTGGCCGACGCCGATGAAACCCGTCATATCCTTATCAAACACTTGGAAACCGCGGCAGTATTCCTCAGGCTCGCCGGGATCGCGGAAGCCGCCGGGGCGGTTCAAAACACGCTGGAATGTCTCAAAGTCGACTGTGTCGCCAGAGTCAGTTGTGCGCTTTGGACTCGCAGGAAATAAACTCACATTCACCACCAACATTCTTCTCGAGGTCCTGGATCTCAGCGAGGGTAGGGTTCTGACCGCAGGCGCGCAGCAAATCACCGAGGCTGTCAACAGTGACACGGCCGTTTCCGCGCTTGTCGAACAGAGCGAAAGCCTCCTTGTAGTTGGTAGAAGCCTGAGAATCGAACTTGTTAGAAGACATGATTGCTTATTTGATTGATTTCGAGGCTCGAGTGTATGTGGAAAATGCGTTCTGAAGAATGCGATTGAAAGTGTTGCTGCTCCGCAGTTTTAGAAGTATACGAGATGCAGGTAGAGAAACCAAGGCTTGTGCCGGGCGAGCTGAAGCAAAACCAACTTCCAACTTATTCGGGCGACCAAACTGTCGAATCAGAGGGCGAGTTGCCTTGTTTACGTGGGCGAAGAAAGGGGTGTCCGGGGCAACTGAGCTCACTCACCATTTTTGGTTTGTTTTATTAGAGGGGTCAACGTTGACGTTAGTGGGTGTGGGTGTGTGTGGCTGTTTGGTTTGGTGACACAACAAACAGTGCTATAACGGTCGAGAGATGTCTTTGAGACGGTTTTCAAGAGCAGAAAATGGTGTTGAGAGGTTGAAAGATGAAGAAAGAGGAAAAGAGGGCCAAGATTGCATCCCGTTTGCATTTCCTCTCCACGCTCTGGCCTCCCTGGGTGGGCTCTTTTCCCATACACTGACGGGGCAACGGTGTCATCCTATGGGCCAAAGCCAGCCAGGCCTATAGGTCCAGAAAAGGCCTGACCATCCCCATACTAGCCCAGCCACCAAAGCTGTCTGCTTAATTATGTTCTTTGTCTGCTAATGCCGTTTGGCGGTGAAACTGTTGAAACCGGAGTAAATAATGCAAGGCCCCTTTTGGATGAATCAAAGTTATGTCAAATATCGGCCCAAGACGTCTCTCGACATAAAAATCAACTGCCGAAGTCGCAGTTCTCACTCAGATTTCAATGTCTTGCCAGAAGCTCTTCCTGGTGAGGCTATCGTGGCACTGGACGGAATTCATCCCTCCAAATGCTGCAGAGCCTCACAAGGACCCTTGATATTAAATAGTCAATTAAGACTGTCAGTACTTGGTTACACTTTGCAATGATCCAGTGATTTGGTTTCATGTTTCACTTTATGCGAGCTAATGTAGGCCAAATCCCCAAACTACTATTATTTATCATGTTCTCGGATCCATTTTCCTATATTCGTCACTACGAGGCTTCATCTCGTCTTTCTAC
Organism: Fusarium xyrophilum; assembly: GCA_008711595.1. Classification (NCBI taxonomy): domain Eukaryota; kingdom Fungi; phylum Ascomycota; class Sordariomycetes; order Hypocreales; family Nectriaceae; genus Fusarium; species Fusarium xyrophilum. The sequence continues at coordinate 11,958 of VYWZ01001602.1, read as the reverse complement.
GCGGACAAACCTCTTTAGTTGGCACCCCGTGACCTTTTGTTTTGAAAGACACATGCCATCATTTTTTGAGTGGCTATTCTGCGCCAATTCACTGAATCAGAACTCTATAGACTATCTGTTCTGGCGACTCTATGTCGGGATAGCCTCGATACTCTGTGTCTATACTGAGGTCTGGTTGGTTTATGCATACCTTATACCTGGTGAGTCCAAGCCACTTCTAATAAGATACCCTAAGCTTTCCAGACCTTGAGATTACCGCTACATTTCATGTGACATTGAAATTTGCAAAACGACGTCATTGTAGTCGCTTATTAATCTCTTTTCGAATCCGTGGGGTTTCATTTCATCCCGCGATCCCGGAAATTATCTCTTGGCTGAGTCTTCCCAGCTTTCCCAGCTTTGGCTAGCATCAATCATTCAGGTCCTGGCTCATAATGAAGCTTATCGTAGATCTTGTTCGCTTGCTAACTAGTAACTACAGATCAGGATCTGTCCCGAGTTGTATTTCATGACTCCATGTCATTGTTGGTTACCCTAAACACTAAAGTCTCGTCGACTTGCAACGGACCAAAATCACACTTCTGCTACAAGGGTAAATTTTGATGAGGTCTTTAGTAGACTATATTAACTACTCTCACTACTGACTGCATCCTTTCTTTCGCGTTGTTGTCTATTCTGTCTTTGAAGTGTTAAATGATCCGAGCTGGTGTTTATCAGTAGCAAGATTTCTGACGGCCCATCAACCCAAAAGCATAAGACTTAGTTTGACGACAACCTAATTATCATCCTAGCTTTCATAAAATAAGCTCAAAGACATCCGGTCCGAAGTTTTATCAAATTTCCTCTTGGTAGGTGGGACTATGTATCTTCCGACTCAGTTGATACATATATGTGAGTGAGGCAGTAAACAGCTTTCCAATGGCGGAGTCAAGCCAACAATCTCCCAGGAGATACATTTCTTGTACGAGGGAACTTGTCCGAATGTGGAATTGATCCAGTGATAATGGCGTTTCACATGGAAAGGACCTCATGGTACGTCTGTAGACTTCGAACACTGCAATGATTTATAATGGCCGGTTTAATGGTTAATCAGTTGTAAGTGTGAGAGAGGTACTGTGTCTTAAGTAGAGCCCCGCAATGACCTTTTATCCTCAGCACAAACTCACTTATAGCATCATCAAGCACTTATTTCTTCAACACTGAGCAACATACATTGTCTCCAAAATGGCGACTGAGGCTACTGTTCGCAAATTCTTTGCATCATCCGCTTATGCTGTGGCTGGTGCCAGCTCCAACCCTGCCAAGTTCGGACACCGCGGTAATGCTACCTGTTCACTGTATGTGATCGTATCTTGCTAACCAAAGAGCTTGTAGTCTTTGCCTGGTATCTCCATCATGACTTACCAGTAACTCCCATCAACCCGGGCTCAGAGACCATCAACGCTCTGAACAAGGACCACCCTACTGTTCCCAGTGTGACCGCTCTTTCAAACCCTACGCAGACATCTCTGTCAGTCATTACTCCACCAGCAGCGACCCTAAAGGTGCTTCAGGAGGCAAAGGAGAAGGGCATTCCGTCGGTGTGGCTGCAGCCTGGCAGTTTCGATGATGCTGTTCTAAAGTTTGCCAACGCTCCTGGGACATTTGAAGCTGTTGTTGCTGGTGATGGTGGCCGAGGCCATGAGGGATGGTGTATCTTGGTTGATGGCGAGCGAGGCTTGAAGGCTGCTGGCAAGCTGTGATAGATCAATGTACAGGGTCACAGTCAGAATTGACGAGTCAGATTATATACGATTTGCTTGTGATGTATGCTTCTTCCTATGCGATTGATGGCAGTGCTAAGAGATAGATGGAGTAGTGATTGGGCCAATTGGTAATAATAGGTACAGACTTAGGAGTATCTTGGAATAGGTAGTATAGAAAACAGACCAGCGCCAACAACACTGAAATATTTTCACCTGACACTCACCGTAACAAAGTGCTGTATTTCACAGGCCTCTATTGGTGACCTAGGGCCCCAAAGTCCATGGATGTTTAGATCTCTGGGGTTGAGTTGCTGGCACTGGATCCACCAAAGTAAACAAACGCGCTAGGACCCACCCCGACACTTTGCGTTGCTTGACTTGGATAGATCCTCGCTCGCTACGATCACCTCTAGTTAATTCAATTCCTTCCACCAACAACCGTCACTCACCGTCATTCAGTTCTATTGTGTTGACGCAGCGCGCGCCCTTGTTTTCGAGTCGAACATATCCTCTCATGAGCGCGATTATCTATTCTATTTTCTCTTTTTCTACGCCTTCGACCGCTTGCTAGCTGCTAGTCTAACTAGACCAAGCTCTCTCTCCAACCAATTTGTTTGCCCACAATCGAAGCATCGCGTCTTGTTTTAAATACCCTTGACTGAACGCGCTTTCACGCGCAACACTACAACAACCATGTCCTTTGACGACGTCACAGACCAATTCATCACATACGGGAGCCGTTTGGCCTCCTTTCACAAGAACTCCAAAAAGCGAGGTTCTACAACGAGCGGAAGGGGCACAAAAGCTTTGAATTGGCCGCACAAGAGCATCACACCCGCGAGCGTACGATGACCACCATGTTTGCACCATAATAATCCGCTGACAACGTTGTAGCTCGCCCGCGCTGGACTTTTCTTCAATCCTACACCAGAAAACCCCGACAATGCCACATGTTTTCTATGCCACAAGGGCCTCGACGGCTGGGAAGCAAATGACGACCCTCTCCTCGAGCACCTGAAGCATGCTCCCGAATGTGGCTGGGCGGTTGTCGCAGCGATTGAAGCCGAGGTCGGAGATTATGCGCAACAAGATCCTGATCAACCATACATGAAGGATGCTCGAAAGGCCACATTTGCTGGAAGGTGGCCCCATGATTCTAAGAAGGGATGGAAGTGCAAAACCAAGCAGCTGGTCGACGCAGGATGGAAGTACACACCCACTGAAGACTCGGACGATATGGCCACGTGCACATACTGCCAACTGGCCCTCGACGGCTGGGAGCCTGGCGACAAGCCTCTGTGAGTATTGCTCCTTCGTTTCCCATATCGCGTCGACTGACCGGGTGTCTACAGAGATGAGCATTATAACCGATCACCTGGCTGCCCGTTCTTCATTCTTCTCGAAGAGAAGCAACCTACTAAGAAGTCTGGCCGAAGCAAAGCTGGACGCGCATCCAAGGCCTCGCGATCGTCTGCGCAATCAGTCGCTACAGTCGCATCGGAGGTGACCTCGATCAACGAGTCTACAGCTGCCATCGAGGACAGCGTCTTGACAACAACTTCGACTACACAGGGCGGAAAGAAGACAAAGGCTCGCAAAGCGACTTCGAAAGGACGAAAGACAAAAGCCAAGAAGGAAGCACCCGTCGAGGACGTTGAGGCATCCATTGAAGAAGAGGAGGCACCAGTAACAAAACCTGCTCGAGGGCAGAAGCGAGACAGTGCAGCAGTGGAAGACGCCAGTAGCATGGCCATGTCTCCACCAGGTAAGAAGCGTGCCACGCGGAAAGGTGCCAACGCTTCTGTAAATGAGTCGACATTGCAACACGACGAGTCGGTTGATGTTACCGAAGTCTCTGTCTCTAAGAAGGGCCGCAAGACGAAGACGACACGTAAGGCGTCAGCCAAATCTTCTCGCACCGTATCCTCAGGCTCTGCGACTTCGGAAGTGGTGACAACTGGTTACGCGGCAACTCCTGGAACATTCCCTGATGACGATGAGATTGAACGCCAACTAGAAGCAGACCTTGAGAGACAGCTTACTGAAGACGAGGAGATAACTGCTGACTCTGATTCTGAAAGACGTCAGAGCAAGAAAGAGAAGGGAGAGAAGGCAGCAAAGGCTGAGAAACATGAGTATTCCCGAGACTATGCCATGCTCAATCCTGAGCCAGTGGAGCCGAACGAGGACGATGTTGACGACGAACTTCGAGCTTTACAGGCTGAGATGGAGGTTGATGAGGAGCCAGCACCTCAGCATGAACCTCAACCAGAGCCAGAAGTTGAACCTGAGCACGTGCCTGAGCCTGAGCCTGAGCCTGAACGCCAGGAATTACATATCCCAAAGAAGGGTCGAAAGGCTGGAACTAGAAAGGCTTCCAAGCAGAGCAAGTCTAAGCAGGCCAAGGCGACACCTGAGCCTGTTGAAGAAGATGAAGTTGAGCCCGAGAAAGCACAGCTACAGCAACACGAAATGCCAGAGGAAGAGGTCACACAACCAGAAGCCGAAACTCAGGTCGATGAGACAGCCCACGACGACAGTCTTGTTAGCACTGACACTGTTGTCAAGAAGTCTAATAATTCTCGTTTGAGTGGAGGTACCCGAGGGCGTGGACGCCCATCCAAGGCATCCCTTGCCTCGAGGGCCTCCGCCAATGATCTGGAACTAGTTGAAGCACCAGAAGAAGCTACTCCAGAGCCTGCTGAGGAGCAACCCACAAAACGACCCCGGGGACGTCCTTCCAAGGCTTCATTGGCATCTCGTCCATCTGCTGGACCGGACGAGAGCCAAGTGAGTGAAGCGGCCGCTAAACGTGGTCGTGGACGTCCTTCAAAGAAGTCACTGGAAGCTCGGAAATCGATGGAAGCAGCGGCGAGCCAGGAATCCACACAGCCCTTCACACAACCGGTTGAAGAGCGCATGCAAAAGGACGTCGAAGTCTACGCGTCTGAGGAACAAAAGGATGAGAGGCCACCCTCTTCCCGTGTTGTGTCGTTCGAGTCGGCGCAAGCATCTCCCGCACAACAGCCTATGCCATCATCACCACCCGCAAGCGCGGCTCGCCCGGCGAACCCGCCATCTACCCCTGGGAGAATCATTTCTCCAGCACCCTTGGCTCGACAAGCAGCCATCTCACCCTCTCCATCACCCCAATCCTCTGATGCCGAGAACCAACCGCCCTCTTCCAGACTTACCACGAGTTCCAATCCCAAGAGAGTAGCACTTGCACCGGTGAACTCTACACCAACGCGCTCGTCGCCATCCAGGCGCAACGTGATTGCGGGACTCCGCAGCACGGCACCATGGACGGAGCTGGATCTCGACGCTGTCTTCGGAACACCGCGTGTCAATACAGACAAGGAGAATGGCGTAGAACGATACCTTAAGCAGGGACAGACTTTGACGTCACCCGAGAAGCAGATGACAGTGCAAGAGTGGATCTACTACAATGCTTCAGAGGCCGAGAAGAAGCTCAAGTATGAGTGCGAGTCGATTGTTAACCGATTTGAGAGTGAAGGATCAAAAGCAATGCGCGCGCTTGAGGGACTGGTTGTGGAATGAGACATGACTTTCTAGACAGATGGATGGTGGATGGGAGACAAAAGCTGGATACGATACATACAGACACAGACACAGACTCTGACTATTGCTCTTCGATGTAACTTACTTAATGTGCATGACAAACAAGCTCAGGAATGACGGCGTTGGTTGGGATGAACATGATGAATTTTCTCAGATACTGGATTTTTGTTAATGAATCAAAGAACAAGACTCTTCATTTCCTATTCGATCGTTTGAATTCAGCCTCTCATGTCACATTTCTAGAGATCGACGCCGTTCTTTCAGGAACCATCTGCAGATCCCTGCGTCAAAGCCTCTACGAGATTGACTCTACACTACAGCCGCGACTATGAGCTTCAGCATTCCACACAGAAGCTATGCCGAAGAAACTAGGACATGCTATTTTTTCTCCCTAGAGGCTGATCAGCGTAGATAGCCGCCACTAGATGTTCGGTGCCCCTTGCATTCCAGGCTAAAAGCCCAGAACCCTTAAGGGTTCAACCTTTTGCCTTTTCCGTCCGAAATCGCGGATATGGCGATAGGGCTTTGGGATCATTTGGAGATGGAGGCTTTTGCAAATATTCAAATTGAGAGAGGATATGGGATATATAATAGGTGGCGGGAGTGCTTTCTCAAAGGTCTGAGACAGTTTCTGAATACCTTCACTCACAAGAATAAACTCATATCTCTTAAGCGCAACACTGGTTGTTAGCCATACCCAAAAACACATTTTCAATATGCTTGGCCTATCTTTTCCTTCCTTCTGGGTCTTCCCTCGTCGCAGGTCGACAGTCGATGCTGAGGTTGCATATCTTGAGAGCCTTGAAGCTGGCAACTTTGACGAGCCTCTCTATATCAGACGCGAGGAACTTGGACTCAGCGACTGGTAAACAAGGAAGAAAAGGGAAAGAAAAAAAAAACAGTAAGATCACGACTTCAGCAAATGTTACTATTTACTAATAATTAGCCAGACATGTCTTTTCGGTTCGCCTGGTAGCGATTATCATCAATATTTCTTTTGTCAGACTGTACTATGTATGATAGGACGGGCGATTGTACTCTACACTTGTACTATATCACATCACATCACATCAACTCACACAAAACAGCACAGATAACAAGATTGTTAACTCAGCCTGCCTAATCGGCGGCCACAATATGAACAATTTTCAACCTCATGCCATGCATCTCATGTGCTCTTCTTGCCATTAAACCTGGCCGAGTTATGGCCATCATTCTCCTTCTAAAACAATTTCATCTCCTCGCTCTTCCCCGTGGTATACATATAAGGAGTGTCTGGTATCTCAATGCTGATTCTACATGCTTCCTACCATGCGCCAAATGAGTGTCATGGCAAAAGCCAAAAATCCAAATATGTAAAATCATCTCTTCCAAAATCCTGTATATGCATTGAGCATCCATGAAGCGTAAACATAAACGTGTAGTCATAGTACTAGTCGAATAGACATTAATGTAAGGAGTGTCGTGAAAAAATAAGTTCAAAAAAGTGGTTGATGTGTGAAGATTAGATGAGCACCATCAGCATCGAGAAAATCGCGATGATAGTGGCAAGGCTAGCTGTCAATCTTGACGCAGCAGCCTCAACCGTTGAAGGTGCGGCAGTTTCGTCCGAGGTAGACGATGAAGTGCGTGTCTCGAGGCGCGATCTGGTCTCAGTAGCCGCTCCAGAAGCGCCAGATTCAGTCTCTGATCTGGACTCAGTCTCTGTTGCGGTAGCTCCAGATTCTGTTTCTGTTTCAGTAGTATCTGCATTGCCAGATCGTGTAGCTTTGACAGTCGTCTCGGTGGCAGCTCCATAAGCATCAGTTTCTGAACCAGTCTCGGCAGAATCCGTCTCGATGCCCTTGGTCTGGGCTGTTCTCGAGCCTATTTCTGTAAAGTTAGAAACTAAATCAGTCTCAGAGTCACCAAGTGACGATGTGGCAGTTACGACAACACTCTTGGCTGTAATAGGCAAAGTGGTAGACTCACCACCAGCTTCAGAGTTTTCAGACCCATAGGTTGATGTCTCCTCAGCCGCTATCTCAGTCTCGGTCACCTCGGCCTTCTCAGTTGTCTCAGCCAGAATCAAACTCTCTGCAGCAGCTCCTCCAGATATGGTTGGATGTGATGCACCAGAAGTCGATCCAGCTGCATCTGTGGTCGCCTGGGCCTGCTCAGAAACTTGTGTAGAAGCGTCTTCTGTAGAAACAGGTTCTGCGATGTCGGTGCTCTCATCCACAGCACTAGTCGCCTCAGCGGCATCCGAGGTAACAACAGCTTCTGTAGTCTCAGCAGCTTCAGTAGTAGGCTCGGGAGTATCAGTAGTGGTAGGCTGGAGCTCGGCTTCAGCACTGGTAGACTCGGGCTCAGACTCTTCAGTTGTGACTGGAAGGGCACTGAAATCGCCAGAGGTGGCCTCGACCTGTCCTGTCGTCTCAACATCCGCAGATCCAGTAACTTGGGACTCAGGTTCAGATGCAGCTGTGGTGGCAGTCGTGGTATCCTTTCCATCACAGTAATCGATGAATTGGTTAAACTCAGGCTCAACATAATCGCGAATGGTGTTCTTGCTCTTGGAAGTGTTGTCACTTATACAGTCGCGGCACATGTCGTAGCTGCCACGGAATGAAGAACCTGCTCTGCAGAGCCTGTCTGATTTTCCAGTTGAGAGTGCGATCTTGTAAGCACCATCACAGTCATCGTAGCAAATAGCAGGAGTGACATCTCGGCTGTCGTACATATGGAGTCCACGTCGTTGGTTGTTGCTGGGAATGTTGTTATAGATCTCTGTTACCCAAGTAGTGGCATCAGGCCAGTCACTCAAGGTTGTCTGTGAAGCCCAGTTTCCGGTCGAGAATGTCTTCAGCTCACCACTCACGATCTTCTTATAGAATTGCTTCTCAAAGATATCATAAGAAAGACCGAAAGCCTCTGGGTTCAGGTTGAAGTAAACAGGAGAACGAGGGTAGAAACCAGTCTTGTTCTTGCGCCATTTCGCCTTCTTGACCTTGGGAGCCTTGATACAGTATTGAGGCTCACAAAGATAGTCCTCATCAGGTGGCTCCGCCCACAAGTTGCACCATGCTGGCTTCGGCGGGTTGCATACGTAGCCTGGCTGGCAACCAAATGTGAGATCAGACTTGCGGTCGAGTGGCGCAGATCGACCTGTAGGCTTGGGGCACAAGGTGATGCGTTTAGGAGTAGCCGTAACTGTGGTAGGAGGGAGCTGTACTGTTTGGCCAATGGTCAAGGTAGTAGTGTAGACAGTTGTAGGGCCTGGAACCACTGTGACAACCGTCTCACCGTCCTTCGTCAGGGTCACAGTCTCTGCAGGCAGTCTCTCTGTGACGACCGATTCAATAGTGACAGTAGCCTGCTCTCCAGGGACACTAACAACAGTACGCTCTCCGGGAACTGTGACAGTTCTTTCCTCGCCAGACACGGTGACAACAGTTTCCTGGCCAGGTAGAGTCACAGTCCTTACCACAGTTCTATCTTCGCCAGGCTGGACAATAGTTCTGGGGATCGTCACTGTCTCGTCTTCTCCAGCCTCGGTAATAGTAACCCTGCTTCCGGGAATAGTAACGACGTCGGTAATTGTTAAAGCAGGTTCAGTAACGGTAGTTCCAGCCTCAGTGACAGTGCCTCCGGGCTCAGTGACAGTTTCCTCAGGTAGAGTTATAGTAGTACCAGCCTCAGTGACAGTTTCCTCAGGTAGAGTTATAGTAGTACCAGCCTCAGTGACAGTTTCCTCAGGTAGAGTTATAGTAGTACCAGCCTCAGTCACGGTACTGCCAGGCTCTGTTATAGTAACTTCAGGAAGCGTCACAGTAGTGCCTGGTTCGGTGACAGTCGTTCCAGCCTCGGTAACTGTTGGTCCTGGTACTGTAACAGTACCCCCGTCTTCTGTGATTGTTACTCCGGGCTCCGTGATTGTGACGGGGGGCAAAGTCTCAACAATAGTCTCCCCTGGAAGTGTTTCGACGAAACTTGGTCCGTGCACAGTTTCTATCACTGTGACCGGCTGTGTCTCGACATATATCGGTCCAGGTCGAGTCTCAACCACAGTAGTTCCCTCGTGAAATGTTTCTGTGATTGTGGATGCAGCTTGAGTCTCAGTTATCGTCACCTTCTCCGTGACTTTTTCCGTCACTTTCTCAGTCTCAGTCACGGTGACCTTTTCTGTAATCTTTTCGGTGACAGTGGTGGTGCCGCCAGGAGCGCTTCAAGCATGTTAGTAAAAGCTATTTGAATAATCGACAGCAACTTACCAAGATTGAGTTGTCTCAGGGGGCGCAGTCGTGGTGAGAGGCTCGGGAGACTCAGTAGTAGTAGTTGGAGGCTCATACGGCTCAGTCGTTATAGTGGGAGGTACATACGGCTCGGTCGTAGTTATTGGAGGCTCAGGAGCTTCAGTTGTTATAGCAGGAGGTACGTAAGGCTCGGTTGTGGTGGTAGGGGGCAATGGGGCTTCACTCGTTGTTGTTGGAGGTGCAGGAGACTCCTCGCTGGTGGTTGAGGGCCCATAGGTTGGAGGCGCGACTACAGTGTAGGAATCTGTGATGACCGGAGGCGGAGGAAGCGGCTCGGTGGTAGTCTCAGGCGGTGGATCTACTGTAGTTGGATCGTTGGCAGGATAGCTGTCTGTGATAATAGGGGAAGGAGGAACCACCACGGTCGTCGTCACGGGTACAGGACAACCGCACTTGGCGTTCCAAACCACCATTGTGCCGTCCTCTATGTACGGGGTGCCTGTATCGGCCTCGTCAACACTGGTATCGTCTTGCTCAACTGGCGCGGCAGAGGTGACTGGAGGTGCCGGAGCTGCTGTTGTTTCTGCCTCGACCTTGGCTGCAGGAGTCTGGACTTCAGGAGCGCTGGCGATGTATCCATCTTGAGCAGGTGCTTGTGTATTGGCAGCAGCATGTTGGAGGCTTGCTGATCCACTCCTTCGATAGAGACCTTCTCCCGCGTTCTGAACTAGGATCTCAACAGCTGCAGCGCCCATGGCACTGAGTAATAGTGAGAAGCGCATGGCAGGCAACCGCCTTCAATGCAATGAGTGAGTGAGACCAGTGTCAGAACCGTCGGGACCTAGTAGCGAGTGTGGTCGAAACGAACGTCAAAGTCCAACTCTTCTTGGCTACGATGTTAGAAAAGGCCAAACAAAGAGATCAATGCATTGAGCTTGAAGAAGTATCACAGATATATGATAGAGGAGCTGGAACAGGGTTGGGGGCTGAGCAACAGAGGAAGCCTTACCAGAAACCGGCAATGCGGATTTTCAAGCCCGCATACATCGACATCCACAAGGATAGTTGATTACTCTGGTAAGCCACTCCGGAGTATAGACACGGCAGGGGAGCAGCTGAGAGAGCCGAGTTGCGGGTCGATGTAAGAGCAGAGCCGATTCACCAGAGTGCAAAGTTTGTATGTAATCAAACTCAACAGCCAAGCGTCAGCCAAATTAAAGAGATCCTAGTCTGGTCACCGAAGAAAAGATGACTTGTTAAGACAGAGAGCAAGGAACATCACAAAAGATCCATTGAGAGGGAGTACAACACTGTAGCTAAAATGTGCTGGAAGAGTTTGTGGGTACCTCGCCTGAGCTTGCTGACTTTGAGCGATCCGTAGCATGAGCAACAATGCATTTACATGCATAGAACATGGATGAGAACAAGGGTCTGATAGGGGTAAACACATTAAGATATGCCCCAATTGAGGAAGCAGTTCGACCTTTGAAGGTCCACTTGGACAAGGGCTTTGTTCTGATGCCTCTGAGAGACTCCGATATCACGCACGTACGCTCTTAGATCCAGAGCTGCGGGCCGTGAAGGGGCGGAGAAGTGAGAATATCTCACCACAACCCACGAGGGTTGTGCTGACAACAAGGCCACCACATGACAGACAAGATGGAACATCTGACATGGTTTGGGATTAGATAGAATTGACCGAAAACTCATCCAACGGTACTCCGTCCTTCGTTCCTTTCTTCAGCCTGAAAGCCAAGGCCTGACGCGCAAGACTGTGACGTTGGCACTGGAGAGGAAGTTCGCGGAGTGGTCTGTGATAATAATTGAAAATGCAGCAGAAGTGTCACCGACTCGATGTGTAAGGTACGCCAATGATGCTGTGGCTCATAGAAAGCTGGATCTCAGAGGATGTCGGCAGCACTTTGGGTGTAGAGGGGTTCAGAATTCCCCGTATTAAAAGTGCAAAATTGGCCAGTCACATTGTGATCCAGCGAGTCATTGGCTGTAAAATTATGTTGCGTAAACAGCAAGGCAGAACAAGTGCGGCACACATAAAGACATGCTTGCGTGCGTGCGTGCTTTGGAGTTGGATGTCAAAGGTTGAATGTGGGGAGGCCTCAATAGAAGTTAACTCGTCGAGCGAGTGAGGTTAAGACGGGGAGTTCGAGGCTCACTCACTCCTTCTATCGGAACCAAGAAAGCCAAGTAGAGTTAGTGGGTGGTATTATATAAAGCATAGATTACTTACAATGAGCACTCTAGTGTCAAGTGAAAGACCTTTATTTTCTATAATTGAATATAGTAGTTAAAAGATGATTTTATTAAATTATTTAAAGCTTAATATATTTCTTATTTAATTATTAATAAGTGAAATATCTTTATAGCTAATATATAAG
>VYWZ01001600.1:0-12807 GCA_008711595.1 Fusarium xyrophilum | reverse complement strand
GGTCGGATGACTAGGGGGGGTTAGTGGTCGGTTGAGCTACATTCTCAACAGAAATAGCGTCTCATTGTCTCTGCTCGCGATAACCAATTAGGCATCCAAGACCGTAATGGCGGCAGCAAACAGTGGTTTCAAACAGAACAGTATCCGTTCGGTCACTCGGCTTCCGCGGAGAATTGGGCAAAAATTCATGACGAGCAGCAACGCCTCGCGTCTTACAATGGAAAGCTTCACAATTGAAAGGCGAGACAGACCAGACAATACAAGACCAGAGAGCGGTGATTCGAGCGAGTACCGCATTCCTCTGGCAAAAAGCTAACCCGTAAGCCGGCAAAACGAGGCATTGCCGGGCTCGTAAGATGTTGGGTTAGGGTTCGGCGAACTCACATGCCGATCAGGGCACGTCTGACAACCACGTCAATTCAAACGAACAAACGTTGACAAGCCCTCGGGGAGCAAGAAACCTTCTGACGTTTGCTCAAGGTGTCAAAATAATCTAGTTCAGAGTCACAAGAAAAAATGCTGAGCTTACCCAAGTCTTTTTGTCACTTAGTTACTTAGTTACGAGGTCTTGGGTTTTTTGTTACCTCCACTTGACAAGACAACTCATTTCAAACAGTTCAAGGGCTGAGCGTGAGCTGGGGAAAAGCAAATAGCCTCTATTCCGAATTTACTTACTGTACGGTTTGGCTTTGACGCCCCTCCAGCCGGCTAATGTTGAACCGTCTGTTCGTAACCGTACTGTATCGTCTCGAAACCAATAGAATTGTCGACTGATCATCACGAAGCATCCTCGTGAACAACCCCCCAAACTCGGGATGAGACAAACCAGAAATCAGATGCATCGGAAAGATGATGAAAGACAAAACGGGACAAGGATCAAAACTCGCTACCGTACCTAAGTTCAGGTAAACCCGCTGATGCCTCACTCTGCTGGGGTCTTCTGCTCTGGTGACTGGTGCACCTTGCTCGCTTCTCTTCTTGGCAGACTTTTGGGAAAGGCAAGGGGAAAATCTCAGTAGGTGATCATTTTAGCAGAACTCTATCGGTACTGGGCGACAGTACAGTACACGACAGTGAGTAACCTACTCACCCACCTACACCGACACCGTTGCGACTAATAAATTAGCCTTCGCGAGCCCAGGCTGGGCGCCTTCAGGTCACGTCTCCAGCAGCTTCTCAATGACGACACGGATCCGCTCTGGCATTTTTTGTAAATGGAATTATACGGACCTGCGCTAGAGGAGGTACCTACAGCTGATGGCCCAGCCTAAAACAACAAGTTAAACCTGAAAGGAGTAGATTTTACGAGCCAAGGGGTCGGAAGAGAAAAAGCATCCTCCCGTTTCTCAATCGAACTGATCTCTCTCTTCCTCCACGATCACCAACCAATCCGCGAAGTTCCGAAACCGATAATACAATTACCACCTATTACAGTACCCTACAGTACAAGCACGGGCTTTGGGCTACCTCACCTATTTACCTACACCCCCCGGTCCCCGACTAGTCAGCGCAACACAACAAAAGACAAACAAAAAGGACCAGGAACAAGGTCCAGGGTGTCATTCATTTCGATCCAATCCAATTCTTCATATATCCATCTGCCAGCACCCCTACCACTTCAACTTTTCCCTCCTTGCTCTTCCCCCTCAAGACATTTTGCTTTCCAGCTGCATCTCCCAAGAGCAGTACTGGTACTAAATACAAAAGCTTCGACGAGCTGGTCTCTTGAAACGTCTAACAAGCTTGGGTCGTGTTTGTGCTCTCACCTTGTATACACGCATACATAAACATCTTTTCATAGCAACAACCTGACACGCATATTGTCTTGTTTGCTTCCCCGTCGACCAACAACCCAATCCTACCCCTCCAGCTCATCATCCGACCTGGCTCAGCCATATATACCAATACAGCACCTCGACGACGTTTACTATACCTCCCTACATTAGCCAACACCAACTCACAGCACCGCAACGATGCTCCGAGGAACCACTTCTAACGTCCCCAAGGTCCCACTCTTTGGTGTACCCAAGAGACGCAAGCAGAGGCAGCAACAAGAGCAGGAGCAAAAGGACAAAGAAGAGAAGCTCCGCCTACAGGCTCTCGAGGAAGCTGAATTCGCAACCAAGGCCGAAACTTCAGACTTCCTCCTCTACTACCTTGAGCGTTCCCCCTTCAAGGACCAATCCGATCAGATCTCCATTGCCTGGGAGAACCTACCCAGCCTAGGCGAGCTCGAGTCTTTTGCCAGGCTCGACAAGACTGCTGGCACACAAGCCTGCCGTCGTTTATTCAAGGCCGTCGTCATCTGGGACGACCTTGGTCTTGACCTCTGGGAGACCCTTAACAATACCTTCCACCCTGAAAGCGACAAGGAGGACAGCGATGATGATCTCCTTGACGAAATCTCAGAAGAGCCCGTTGGCTGGGATCACGCAAGCCCTCGAAGACCCCGGTCTCGCGCCAGTTCCAGGACATCTTCCTCTGAGAAACATAACCCTGAACGCTCTCGCCAAGTCTCCTCGGAGCGACAAGATCAGCGTGAGCATAGCCGCGACTCGCGCAAGACAGCTTCCGCACGAGACCAGAGTGTCAACGGAAGATTGCCTCCCCGGAGACCTATGGGTCTTCAGGGCGGCATGATCAGCGAGTACTACGACAGCCCCTCGCGGTATCGTGTTCCCAAGATTGTGCGCGTCCCATAAGCGCTTACACATTACCAACCTACGACTATCTCTTTTTGTCTTTGATATTACACTGCTTTCTTAAGCGGGAGTTGGGACACTAGCCAAGTTCGCCGCAACCGCCATACTAGCCACATAATGGTTTCTTATGTTTTCTGAGTATTAGCAAGGCGTTATGGACATGTGTGCAATGGCACCGGACAATTACGGAAGACGGAATACCACCAATATCACAGCTGAGGGATAACAGCTACCATATTATTACTACAGTACAGCAACGAACAATCTACCAAATAGTTTTGATACATACTTTCGATGGCCATGCAATTTTTGAGTGATCGGCGTGAAAATTTGGATGGTCCTCTTGATGCAACCTTCAAAGTTTGGAGGTCTACAGAGTACAACAACCATAAAATACTGCCAAGGAAAACACCTTGTCTCGAAGCTAGATCGTCGCTATTCTGACATCACCCAAGATCCGTCGTTGCAACATCGAGATTAGATCGGATTGAAGGGAAAAGTCGACGTCATGGTGGAGGGAAAATTAACTGCTGCGGTCTTACCAAGTAAGATCCGGAGAACCTGGAAAGTTACGTGCCCGGCCAACAAGACGAGACCTGGCCAGACTCATGCTCGGGTAACTCTATCGACACTGCAAATCAAGTTCTTCATCAAATCAGTTGATCGCCTTCTATTCCATCACCTGCTCGTCAAATGATCACCATACTCGCAGTATGCGCTGTCGTGTCGCCTGCTCTCGTCGCTGACTCGTCTCATACACTGAGCCCGGAGGTCATTTCAGGAGAGCCAATGGTTCGAGGTGCGCTTCAGTCACTATCCGTGTGGCGCGGGGGCTAGCTCAATCAGGAGTATGCACCCACCGGCTGGGACGGCTGGATGGTCAAAGTCCTTGTTCCCAATTCAGGTGCTGCTTTGACCTCCACTGGGACCAGTTGAGACGAACGAGGGGGTTGTGGTCATCGAAACGCCCTTTGGAAATAACACGTGAGACCTGAATCAACTATGAAACATTGAGATCTTGATTGAAGGATAATTCCATCCCCATCCAGTTTTGGTTTCAGGATATAACTTGGTGAGACTCAACCTCTCTGTTCAAGGGAAATTAAATCGTTTGTCTGTTGCTCTGGTCGAACAAACAGCATGCAACCCAGGGGCGCTCTTGTGATGATTGAGTCGGCCTCTTCTGCACGCACCCTCAACTATGAAACACCTCGTCCATAAACTCTCAGCAGCTGTCTCACCCGAGTAGTTTTCTCTTCAAGCATGAGATAACTCCGTTCTTTGCTTAGATGCAGGACCTGACTCACTATCCTCTCGGGTGGTGAGATGAAATGTAGCTGATGGTGTGTTAGACAAGTTCATCTCAGCTAGCCTTAGGGGTCCTGGCCCAATCTGTATCTAGACTCGAGAGGCGTTGTTAGAGGCTGCACACCAGGAGAATAGGGAATTTTACAGGATAGTCTGGCTGCTGACAAGATGAAGGGCTCCTTTTCGAGACGGAATGTTCCGGCTGCATCGTGCGCAGCTGAATGTGAGGATCTTTGTTCGGTTGTTTTCTGTGCTTTTTGTTGTTTTTGTTATAGTGTTGGTCCATACAACGAAGCACTTACACGGCCTTTCGTGGATCGGCCTGTTGGGCTTGGCTGTCCTGACTACCGCAAAAGATGTCTCTTACGTGACTGACCTCGAGATCTTTACCTACTTGGTACGGCACCCAGGAAGAGCATCAGCGCAAGACTGACAGTTTAGGCACCATGTGTTTCCAGCGCAATCTCATAAAACGTCGGCATGCAGACATACTCGAACATGTGCGGCGACTCAGAAACCGAATTGCAGAAATGCATCTGCTCGACTCGAATGGACGAAGTTGCCTCATCGATCTCGACCGATATAGAATACAGCTGCGGCTCCAGCGCGACGGAGGATCTGTCAAGTGCGTCTAAGCTGATGCAGAAGTATTGTAACCAGGAGGAACATATCACTTTCTTTTCGCCAACCAAGAACATCGGGGAGGCATATATAACAAATCTTCCTGAGTTGGCATATCTCCCGCCTTGCGCGCGGTCGGGATTATCCTACGCTGTGGTCAATATTGTATGAAACCTATCAAAGCCCAGTGATGGGGGCTTGGCCTGACTAACATGAACATAGGGGTAGTCAAGGTGCCCTGGAGCTGCCGAATTGAATGCGTCGTGTATCTGCAACAAGAAAGATGTTGTTCGAGATATTAATTCAACACTTAGGAGTGCCGTGAAATACTCATGTTCCAACAACGGAGACGTCACTTCGGCCCAGAACTTCTATAGCGAATTCTGTCAGATGAACGACGGCACAACGTCTTTTGCACCCCCGAAAGGGCCTCCTGGAGACAGTGAGTCTCAAATTATATCTCATGGAATCATCCTAATCTTGATATTGTCAGTGTCATACTACATCACAGCCATGCCGCATTTTAAGTCTCTCAACAAATGTGCCCAGTCCGGGATAGCTTCTGAATTATGGAGGTGAGTCCCAATACTTCGATACGCCATCAAGTCTCTAGCAACAGTGTAGCAAAGCTCCTGGCTATGTGGAGACGGCCCTCAAGAGCTGGCTTCACGCATCTGCATAAAATCGGGAATGTCAAAGATCATCTCGAGCAGTTTGACTGAGCGAGCCAAGGACTACTGCGATAGCACTCACATTGCCAACGTCACATCCGCCATCGATGTCTTTCGCTACTATTGCAGCGCCGCTGAGAGTTTGGTTGTTGCTACCGTCAGTCAATCAATCTTCCAGTCGTATCCGACTGCTAGTTCAGGAGCTGGCCCGAAGACAACAGTTCCAGGAATGACTGGTTCAGCTAGCGCAACTGTAACTTCTAGTTCTAACTCTGCGAAAGAGTCTGGCCCTGGCCATGAGGATAAAGAGGATGATGAATCGAAGACGAGTATCGCACTGATCGCAGGAGGAGTTGCTGGCGCTGTCGTGGTGGCCGCTCTTGGCACCGGACTATTCCTCTGTACTCGAAGAAAGCGTCAACGTCAAGCCAAGGGCGAAGAACTCTCCAACAATGCCGACGGGCCTCCAGAATATACTGGACATCCAGAGCTCATGGGCAATAGTGCTTATATCAAAGGTCACACTGCACCACCTATTGTTTCCGAATTGTCATCGACCACTTCTTTCAAACCGGAACTAGGCGGAGGTCAAGACATTTCAGAGCTGGCTCCTAACCATGCACCCACAGCGGAGCTACAAGCTCACCTTGCCAAGTCTAACTGGGGGGCATTTATCGGCACAATCAGACTACGTGTCGCCGGTGAGTCCTGCGCCAGCATATTCTGGCCTTCATGGAATGGGTTTTCAGTCAGGGCCTGTGGAGGCTTATGAGTTGGATTCGAATATTAGAAGTCGATAGAAGGACATTGATCTCCTCTATTCTTGCAATGGCTTCAAAAACTGGCGTTATGGTAGCTTCTTGGTAATAGGAGTAGTTCAATCGCGGGATATTAATGGATACCAGACAGATTTGTGGTTTTGATGCTACTAAGAATCTTTAGTTGTATCTTACCGAGCACACACTCTCTCCACTTTGATTGCACGAAATGTAATCCAGATTGCTGTGTTTCAGTTTTTGAGTGAAAGAGATAGACGAGACTTTGTAATACAAAGTCATTGGCCGTAGGTGCAATGGATCAATCAACACAATGTGGTTTCACTTTACAGAATTACTTCACAGTTCCTTTACAGAGTGCCTACTAATTAGAGCAGAGATGCATCAGTAAGTGACTTACCTACACTGCCTTATGTTTACGAAATTAAAACAGCGTGTGCTTGAGGCTCGAAGTATAGGATAGGCAGGCAGTGGCCGGAAAAACTGGGTGCCGTACAGACTCAGCTTCCACCTGCAGCTGGCCCGTGCACGTTGCTTCCCGGGTAGCAAACGTTGGCGTGTTGCATCTCAGCTTTAACAAAGGCTCCATTTCCTTTGTCGGAGAATTTCATCAACGTCTCACCCTCATTTGTTGATCTCATAGACACATATCGAAGCGGCAACCGACGTGGACTTGAGTTTAATTTTTTTTTAAGTCTGGCTTTCATCCTCGAGCGTGTAGCTGCGGTAATGACGAGTATCGCGCTATTGACCTGATCCGACCTCGACCATGGCGGCCGCAGACGTGGACATTGGCTACGTCGCAGGCCACCTCGGCCTAGACCAGCCCGTTATCGCGTCTCTGACGACAGAACCGACCATTGAGCTCATCAACATTGTTCTGCAGGCTGTTGCAGCCAAAGCGCACGAGTTTGACAACCTCTATGCTGAAAAGCTCCGGACCGACATTGAACTGGAGAACGCGGTGCGCAGCTCTGAAACGCGATCGCAAACTTTCAAAGCTACTGCGGACAAGGCCCTCAAAGATGTTGAAGAGGCTAGACAGCAGCTCAAGGACGAAGGTATGTTTTTAACAGACTGTGAGAAACCAAGTCAGATGGTTGTTGACATCCGCTTGTCCCACAGAAACGAAGCGACAATCTCTCGAGAACGAACTTCAAGTTTTCAAATCTAAGAAATCGGATCATGATGCCGAGATCAAGGCCCTCAATGACAAGATTGAGACCCTTCAATCTTCGAACCGAACCAACTTGAGCATTATTGAATCCAACAACAAGCGCGACCAGACTATCACTGAAGAACTCACGAAGCAGCATCAGCGCAATGTCGAGCTTTCTCGCGAGATCACTGCACTGCAACAATCTGAGCAGAACGCACGGGGCCAACTCAATAGCGCCAAGTACCGAGAAGAGTCATTGCAACAACAGCTCGATCTTGCCCGAAAGAACAGCGAATGGCTAGAGAATGAACTCAAGACAAAGAGCGAGGAGGGTCTCAAGTACCGAAAGGAAAAGGGCTCCCGTATTGCCGAGCTCCAGCGACAAAATGAAGACATTCAATCTCAGGTCGACTCTCTCAAGAGAACAGAGCAACAGCTCCGCGATCGACTCGATGCCATGCAAGCCAAGGCGGACGAAGCTTTGGTGAAGGTCCAGAACCAGGAGGGAACCTTTGCGCAGACAATCGAGAGCTATAAGCATGAGCTTGAAGCTCAGAAACGTTTGGTTGAGATGTCTAACCAGCTGAGCAAGAAACACCAAGAACGAGTGCAAGATCTTGAACGCGAAAGGGAGCGACTTCGCGATAACTACGAGGACGAGCTCCGACGCGTTCGAACCGAGCTTGAGCAAGAGCGCCAGACTACGAGTGAAATGGAGGAACGCATTAATCAACTTCTGTCCGAAGTTGACGAGCTTCAGGCTCGTATGGAGCAGCACGCACCACCACCCGAGTCTGCACCAGAAACTCCCCATGCAAACGGCTCCTTGATGCGACCTTTCTCCCCATTCACATCGTCTATGCGAGCCAAGGGTGCGATAACCACCACACAGGCCCTTGACCAGCTGTACCAAGTTAAGGGTCAACTTGCTACTGAAAAGCGTCGCAACGCTCAGCTCTCCGAGGAGCTCGACAGTATGATGACTGCTCTAGAAGCAAAGGCCCCCGAGATCCAAGATCTTCAAACTGAAGCTGAACAGCTTCGTGAAGAGATTACTCGAATGTCAGAGTTGTCTCAAAACAGCTTTGAGGAACGAGACAAAGCAAAACGAGCAGCAAGGAAAGCAGAGAGCGCACTCGCAACTTCGCAGTCTGAAACAAATATTCTGCGCACTCAACTTCGAGATCTTGGTACTCAAATAAACATGTTGTTATTCCAGATCCACGCCATGGAGAAGGGTACGGACCAACTCACCGATGTAGAGACTTTCCGACTTCAACAACTACAGAAAGGAGAGATTTCAGAGGAAGCGCTGTCAGATATGTCCGACACTCACCAATTCATTACACAGAAGTTGGTGGTGTTCAAGGATATTGATTCTCTGCGGACCAAGAACGAAGACCTTCTTCGCATCACTCGGGAGCTTGCCAATCAACTCGAAAGCGAGGAAGCGCTCGCAGAGAAGCACCAGGCGAAGCAAGACCACGACATGGTCGAGAAGCTTCAGCAGGAACTTAGTCACATGACCGATGAGGCAAGATCTATCAAGAAGACGATGGAGAGCTTCAAGACAGAGCGTGATATGTTTCGAAGGCTTTTGCAGCAACGGGGTGTTCACGGCGATGAAGCATCTATGATGCGCAGTTCCATTGCTGGTGGCGAGCGATTGCCCTTGGCCAGCATTGAGGCAACTGAGCAAACTGAGGCTCTAAACGAGGCACTGCGCAAGCTTCAGTCTGAATACGACAGCTACCGCGAGGCTCAGGATGGAGTTCGTAAGGATTTGCGCGATCAGATAGATGCTCTCTCATCCGAACGGAACAGTCTACAGACCGACAAGGTTAAACTTCACGCCGAAGCCCGCCTTGAATCTGAGCGGCGTGAAATGTTGCACACTAACTTCGTGGCACTCCAAAGTGAGAACCATGAACTTCAAAAGCGAGCGCAGACCTTGTCTGAGACTGCTGCTAAGCAAGATATTCGGACGCAACAGGTTGCTGAGGAACTCATTGAAGCCAGAGGTTTGCTCGATAGCGTTCGTAACGAGACTGCGAACCTGAAGGCAGAGAAGAAACTTTGGAAGGACATTCAGGATAGACTAAGCAAGGATAACGAGAACCTTATCGAGGAAAAGAATCGACTCAACAATTTGTTAGCAACTCAGCAATCGATCGAGAATGAGCGCAACATGGCTGATTCGGAAGCCCGACGCAAAGCGCAGGCCAAGATTGAAAGCCTCGAGCAGGAACTGAGCGACGCCCAGAGAAAGCTCACTTATGAAGCAGAGGAAACCAAAAAGTTGCAACTTAGGAAGGAGTTCGAGTCAAAGGAGTCACAGAAGCGAATTGACGAACTCATGGCAAGCCTGAGCCAGATTCGTGAGGAGCATGTCGCTGTTAAGACCAGCAGAGATCACCTTCAGGCTCGCGTTGATGAGCTGACGGTTGAGCTACGAAACGCTGAGGAACGAGCTGGAAGACTCCAACCCCGACCTACGCCCCAACCTGGAACTGTTGAGGTTAGCGAGCAACAACAGCAACTCGAAAATGAGATCCAGGATCTCAACGTCGAGATCTCCGACCTGAAACGAAATTTGGACATGGCCAATACCCGTCTCGAGAACGCGAAGACCCAGGCTGAGCAGTTCAAAGAGCTCAGCCAGGCCAACGAAGAAGCGCTTGAGGATCTACGGGGATCACAAGAACAATACAGACAAGAGATGGAGGCCATCATTCAGGAGAAAGATGCCAAAATCAAGGAGCTTAGCCAGCGTGCAGAGGACTTATCGGCGGAGTTGTCTCGCTCTAACACCGAGCTCTCTGGCCTACGTGACTCCCAGGGTGAGGTTGCACGACGATATGAGGATGAGAAGTCCATATTACAAGAGGAGGTGAACCGACTGAAAGAGGAGAGCGCAAGGCACCTGGAGGCAACTCGCTTTCATCAGCAAGATCTACGCGCTCAAGCTGAAATTGCCTCCAAGGCCCAGCAAGACTACGAGCAGGAACTAGTGAAGCATGCTGAGGCTGCTAAGTTTGTTCAGCAACTACGGACTGAATACAATACACTCAAGAGCGAGGCCGCATCGCTCAAGTCAGAAGCGGACTCTGCTAAGGTTACCCTTGCTCAAAGCGAAAGCTCTTGGGAGGAACGTAGACAGCAGCTGGAGCAGGAAATGGCAGAACTCAAGACTCGAAGAGAAGATGTCAACTCCCAGAACAAGATTCTTCACCAACAACTAGAAGCCCTGTCTACACAAGTTGCCGCTCTTTCACAGAAGCGAAGCGGCGGAGAAGAGGAGGACGAAAGAATGTCGCCAGTTCCCCTGGGAGACGCCAGTGAAGGTCTCCGGGAACTCAACACTTACCTCCGAAGAGAGAAGGAGATTCTCGAGGTTCAGTATGATCTCAAGGCTCAAGAGGCCAAGCGACTCCAGCAACAACTTGAGTATACCCAGTCGCAGCTAGACGAGGCACGTCTCAAGCTTGATCAAGAACGCACACAGGCTGCTCAGAGTGGTCGCACTTCAATGACACATCAGGACCTCATGGAGAAGCTCAATGAGCTCAATATCTATCGCGAAAGCAGTATGACATTGCGCAACGAGAATCAGCAACTTAAGGACCAGATCGGCGAGAAAAACAAGAAGATTGAAGAGATGGAGGCCCGTATCCAACCCCTGGAGGCTGAAATCGACACGCTCAAGACTCAGAAGTCTTTCCTCGAGGATGAAATCAAGCAAATCCAGGAGGATCGCGACCGATGGCAGAAACGCACTGAGGGCATTCTGACCAAGTATGGACGAGTTGACCCCGCTGAGATGGAGCAGCTTAAGGAGAAGATCACCGAGTTGGAAACTGAACGTGACGCTCTGAAGCAAGGTGAGGAGCCCCTGAAGGCCAAGATCGCCGAACTCGAAACCTCCATGGAAAGTGAGCGAAACAACTGGAGTACCACGCGCGCCAAGATTGTTGAGCAGGCCAAGGAACGATCAAGGAAACTTACCGGAGAGAAGAACGAGGCCATCCAGCGTGCCAACCAACTACAAGAGAGCTTGGACAAAGCTACAAGTGAGCTCGAAGGTACCAAGAAGGAGGCGGAGGAATCGAGAAACCAGAAGTCTGAGCTTGAACAACAAATACAAAACTTCCAGAAGGAGGTCGAGCAATTACGACAACAGGCTCAGACTACAAAATCTACTCCTACTCCCGCCCAACCTGCCCAACCAGCTGAAGCTTCCGTATCTTCCGACATTGTTGCTCAGCTTGAGCAACAGCTCGCGGATGCTCGCAAGGAGCTCGAGGTCATCAATGGGCAGAAGCAAGGTGCAGAACAACAGCTTGAATCTCTCCGCAATGAGTTGCAGACTGCTATTTCTGAGCGTGATGAGGCAACAAAGAAGCTCCAAGAGGCCACTGCCAATGCTCCTGCTCAAACTACCGATCAGCCCCCTGCGGAGCCCGTAGCTGCCGATTCCACAGAGCGGCCTGCTTCAAGTATCTCCGACGAAGAGAAGAAGGCTTTGGAAGAGAGAGTTGCAGCTGCCGAGGCCAAGGCTGCAGAATTTGAACAGAAGGCCAATGAGGTGGAGACAAGGATTCAAACCACTATCAAAGAACGTTCAGACAGAATGCGGGATACTCTGAACGCCAAGCTGAGGGAGAGTCGAAGCAAGATGGAAGAGGAATACAAGAAGAAGGATGAGGATCTCAAGCTCAAGTTCGAGCAAGAAAAGCAGATCTGGCTCGCCGAAAACCCCACAGCCAGAAACGCTAACGTCACCAAGACTGAGCCAGCAGATCAACCCGCTGCAACACCGGCCAAAACAGAAGCCCCTGCTGTGCCTGCAACGCCTTCATCCGTTGGACAAACCGATCTGTATCAGCTCGATGATACTGGCATTCGACAATTCTTGGCGACTAACCCTACAGTCAAGAACATTGTTGCTGCCAACATCAAGAAGAAGCTTGAGATAGAAAGCTCCAAACTCAAAGCGGAGCTGGAATCAGCACTCAAAACCGAGTATGAACCCAAGATTGCCGCAGTTAGGGATCAAGCCCAGCTCATGGAGTCCAAGAAGTCAACTCTACGCATCAACATGGCTGAGAACAAGCTGAGAGCGGCCAATGCCAAGATAAGTGTAGTCGAGAAGGCTGTTTCCGAAACTCCTCAGAAACCTGTGGTTGAGGTTTGGGAAGTGGCCAAGGTTGCTGTGGCTCCCCCGGCAACCCCGGCTGTAGCAAAGCCTGCTCCGGCCAGACAGGGTTCGGTTGCGGGCGTGCCTCCATCACCATCCCCTGCAACACCTGCAGCTGGTGCTATGGCTGCTCAGGGGACACCAGCCGCAACTCCGGCGGGACAACAACAAACAGGCTCAGACTTTAAGCCAGCGGCAGCTACCACTGGAATTCCCGGTCCCAAGACGAGTAATCCGTTCGCTGTTCCAGCTGACGCTGCGACAGCGGCTGCACCAAACCCATTTGCTGCTAAGAATGAAAATGGTGTAACACCCGCTGCTAAGGCCGGCCAGCAACAGACGCAGGCACCCCAGCAGCAGGGACAGCAGCAGG
>VYWZ01001598.1:0-15220 GCA_008711595.1 Fusarium xyrophilum | reverse complement strand
ATAAAGATATCATCAATTGAAGTCATCGCGATGTTGTGACCTTGGTGCGTGGAGACTGGGGCTGCGTGGCAAGTGGGTCACTTACGTTAGCTGGTCCAGTTTTGCACAACAAAAACACGCCTTTCATCTGTACGTCGAAAGGAAATGCAGTAGCCTGAACAAGTCCGGATGCAGAAACCTCGTTCTATCGAAGAAGCGGCAAACGAAACAGGCTTGTACGGCATATCTACAACGCATATTGAAAGGGTAGTTCACTGAACACACACACCAGGGGAAATGCTCGCCTGCCAACTACCCAACAGAAGTGTGATCACTACTGCATGATACTCTTAGTACATAGGCTATCATGTCTTAATTTCATTTCCCCCCCCCCGGGGCCACCAATACCAGGCCAAAGCAAGGATAGCTAACCCCTGGGCAGCTGAAGAGGCGACTTATCAGGATACAACACCTCGAGAGTTGCTTAAGCTCCAAGGCTCGATGCCTGTGGTGTTTGAAGGAGGTGTGGTGTCTGGCTTTTGTAATGGCAGTGTATCATGACTTCAGCCTTTATTTAGGGACATGCATATTGTGCGATGGAGCAGACGCCACTACATCGGTTGTGTTAGCAAGACACTCACGCATCCGGGCGATATTGAAATACAGTATCTTGCAGAGAACGGAAAAAATAGACCCTGTCCACACCCTCCCTGCATCGGGGCATTGCTTAGCTGGGATACCTTGATGGATCTCTTCACACATGTACAGCCGTTGAGGCAAAGGGCGGATCACCGCAACGATGTTCAACCAGCCATTGGGCCTTGAATAACCCTATACTACTGCAACCAGGTCTTGCCTCACCTATCAGAGCTGTTAAGTGTGTAGTGGACTTGATAGGCTAAGAAAGAGACGGTAGACCTGACCGGCCGGTGTGGGCAGGGCAGGTCAGGGCTGCAAGCGTCTTCGGGATAGAGACTGGATGAGCTAGCAATGATAAGCTATGTGGCTAAAGAAACAGCATGGCGGTATTAGACTACCACGGTATTGGCTCGATGTTTAGCATCTGACTCTGATCAACATCAGAAAGAAATCTTTGCTAGCAAATAACCGGACTGTTCTTTGATGACTATCGGGCATAGGAAAAGTAACAGGCGCTTGAGTCTAATGAGCCAACGTAGTGTTGCCATTTGCCGCGCTTGTGGTGCGATAGAGGCGCTCCAGAAGAGTCTAGACGCGCTCTTAGAAGCATAAGTGGTTATTCACTCTCTCGGATGTAATTCTATCCGCGGACTAATGGTAAATGTCTCTTGAGATGATTAATGTTGCAACAGTGACTCGGACTAGAGAGCTCAGCTCGACATGGGTCTCTCAAATGCCGTGTGCCGATACCATCCCATCTCTAATTAGACTGATTAGCAATGTTACTTGACCACACTCAAAGTACAGCAAAAAGGCAGACAAGTAACACATAGCCATGCCAGACTCATGAAAACGCCACCCAAGAAATTTTGAGGTTGAATAGCTGTGGTATAGCTGAACTCATTCGCAAACAAGCACCGTTACCCGGTGAAGTGAATAGTTCATCTCTTTCAGGATGGTCTAAACCACTGGCTGAGTATGCTGATAGGATGCTCGAGTGTTGGTATGCCACTGAACCTTTTAGTGATTAAAAGTGTAATTCGAATATGCCGCTACAAGTGCTTGGCACCTTGGCTACAAGGTCAAATCGCCGGTCGTACCATCGCTTGTTGTCCATACCGCCACCGCAGCAAGTTGGTTGTTGGGCAGCCAGAGTCAAAAGCCGATTGAGACAAATATGAGGTGACTTGAATCTGACATACCTTTAGCTAACACCCCGAGTCACGAAATTGAATTTGCAATCGCATAGTGCCAGTGAGTGATCTAGGGGCCTGTGACCTCTGTGAATATTTGGTCGACCGTGATGGCTTCAGTGGTGTTGGAAAATGTATTTTATGTCCAGTGCATAGCAGGTATGTGCGGTCCGCAGAGCTCAGTGCCGCCTAAAGTAATTCATAAAACCTATAATCCCAAGTCAAGTAAGGCCTTTGCATCC
Organism: Fusarium xyrophilum; assembly: GCA_008711595.1. NCBI lineage: Eukaryota > Fungi > Ascomycota > Sordariomycetes > Hypocreales > Nectriaceae > Fusarium > Fusarium xyrophilum. The sequence goes on along the minus strand of VYWZ01001598.1, from coordinate 13,167 downwards.
TGAAGCCTCACTGGCCACCTATTAGCTTGCGATTCGCGGAGCTCGACCTTCTCATTGGTCGTTGAAGCGACTAGGTATCATATTCATATTCATCACACCACAATATGCCTCGTAATTGACCGTGGGGAAGGCTCATTGATTTCGTGGCGTCTAAGTAATCCCCTGTTATACATTCCTCTTTCGCCTTTCCTGCCACCTAATCCTTCTTCAAGGGCAAGAAAGTCTCCTCAATACCGTCTGCTGTGATGATAAGCATTTGAAGGTTATCACCAACCTCAATGTGACGCTCCACCGCACCGTCGAAAGCATCCTTGACGACAGTCTCGACCTCTGTTCGCGTAAGAGGACGTCGCTCCCGCTCCTTCAACTCATGGCCTTCTCCGCTTCCGGGAATATACTGGTTCTTGAAGTTGACTTGGTTGTCCAGGAAAGGCATGATCAGACTGCCCGCAGCACCGCCTGCTCGGCACTGCTCCCGTTCATAGCTCCCTACGGGATCGTATGAGTACACAGCGCCTCTGCCCTCCTCATCCAGACCGCCGAGCATCGCATGCGAGTAGTAGGGGAAGAATCGCTTCGAGTAGAGAACGGTAGAAAGGCGTTTGGCACAAGCATTGACAGTCATGGGCTTGCCGTGGCGGTAACGATAGATCTTGCAGATGGTGTCGAGGTGGTCGCGGAGGGCCTCACCGTCAGCAGCGAAGCCGACGACAGATAGGACTAGTGTAGCATCCTCCTGGGAGGCAGTGGTGCCTCCGATTCGGAAGACCTTGGGGGACATGCGAGAGTTGATGCTATAACCGCTGGTGTGGCGGGTGTCACCAGCCATGATGGTGAAGTCTGCGCCAGCAATGGCAAGAGTCGAACCACCATTATCGGTGTAGCTTGGATCAGTTAGCTGTAAGCCGTAGAGATGCATACGTGAGGTATCTCACGGGTTAAATCGATGTTCTCGAAACTCGCCGCTGTTGGTCTTGGGGGCATTGGAGAATGAATAGTTGGGCCCATTCATCAAAGGGTTCTGGCTGAACATGGCAGCCATGATTGCGGTCTATATGAAGGAAAGTCCAAGTAAGAGCTGGGTGAGATGATGGAATTCGGAGTTGGTGATTGATGATGTGATCTGGTGTTGTCCTGTCACTGACGATAGAGCTGAGGTTCAGACGCACGCGTCAAGCTTGCAGCCTTGCCCACCTAACCTGCAGAGCTGGGGGGTAGCTACGATGACTAAGCGCGCAAACTGACAGGGGTTCACCTCCTAAAGTTCACCTAACAACCGTCGTCATTTTGAAGGTCTTGTTTCGGAAACAAATTTGTTGACTTGGTTCTTGTCGGTGTTCGTTTCGAATTGCCTATACTTTGAAGCGGCCGCACCGCCTAGGCACCAAAGATGATAGGCGACATTCGCTCCAAGGCGCTCCAGAAGATAGCTTCGCTATCTGCGTCTAGCTCTACAACATCCTTCGACCGATCCGATCTCGACCGGTTATGTAGGGCCTGCCAAGCCGGCGCGAAGAGCAAGGACTATGTCAATGGCTATCAGAATAAGAGCTCGCTAGGCCGAGTGCCCATGGTAGGTTATTCATAGAACTTAGGGATCCAAAAGTGAGTGCGTGATTGACAACTGTAGTCTATTCGCGAATTCGAGGTCTTAATCGCATTATGCAAGACAGCACCGAAAATCAAATCGAGCCAGAGCGCCCAGCGACTCTCGTATCAGCTGTTCCCGTATATTCTTGAAGCACATATACAGGTTTTCCTTCCTTCGCCATTCTTCCGAAAGATCGACCCGTCCCCGACCGAGGCTCTAGCCTTTCATGTGACAGGGGCCCTGTTGGCACTCGGCATCAACTACGATGAGCTTCAGGAGAATGTGACAGATAAGATCTGGGCCTTCTTGAACTCTTGTAGACGAGCTACCGAGAGCATCATCTCACCTCAAGCAGGGGATTCTGAGAATCCTTACCTGGAGGATGCAATTCGAACTGTGACAATTGCCGTGGCTCTGCTCGGATTTTTGGATGCGGCAGCCGCTCAGGCCGACTTCTGGAGATCTGGCGGTCGACTAGCCATGGTCAAGAAAATCAGAGAATTGCTTTCTGAGCCTTTCCTTATCGCTGTGGAAACAGCACTGTCCACCATTCACAACTGTCATAGCCAGGATCGCGAAGTTAAAGAATGGAAGAGATACCTGCGCCACTATGCCTCCTCTGGACGGCCTCTCGGAGCTATGCTTCTGCATCGTAGCTTCGCTCACCTTATTGTCTCCAGCACTTCGCTGATGGTAAAGGACCCTCGTTCTCTGCGAGAGTCTCACGTGCTGGATATCTACATTGCCCAGGGTGAAGATCTTTGCAACATCGCGTCCTCTGCGCTCGAAGCAGACTTCAAGACGGTTGAGGAATATGCTGCCCTGGCCATTGAAGAGATCCAGTACATCGAGGGTGGTGCTGACTTCATCCTTATGGGATCTCCTGACCAGCAGAGTCTCGCTTACGCTGTGAAGGCTGCGGCGCTCATTGCCTACTTGAACTGCGCTCTGCTCAATGAAGATGCTGCTGATACAGAAATTCTCATGAGCTGGCTTCAGGAAACCCTGGATGACTCTGTTCAGATGGCTGACCCTACTCTTGCATCGGTCACGTTGCGATGTTTGGCCCTGATCTGTCAGATCTCACCATCCTTCTCGTCTAATGTCAGCCGCATCCTCCCCAGGTTCATCGTTCAGGATGCCCCACAGAAAGATATTGTCACTACAGCTTCCAATAGCCTGGCCTATGCTCTCAAAATGCTCTCGAAGGATGCTGTCATCGGCACATTGTATACCCTAGGCAACGTCCTCAGCCCTGGGTCGGACCAAGCGTTTGTGAACGATCAGATTGATGGAACGGCAAGTGAAACAGGACTTAATGCCATTTATACCAATCGTCGGTCCATTGGGAGCTCGATTTCACTACAGATGTATGGCGAGGAGGAGACTGCGATCGTTTCTGGCAATGTCGTGCAAACCATTTGTGGAATTGCTGCTGCTTTCAAGGATGAGAAAATTACCGCACTGGCTCAGTCTATGCTTCAGCAGAAGCTCGAAAAGGTCAATACAGGCGTGGATGCCCGGATTATCAGTGGAGCAGCAGCTCTGGCTCTAGAGGGCGGACAACTTGAGTTTCGCTCCTTGCTCAAGTTGTTTAGTAAACTGTGCCATACTGGGGTTGTCGAAAACCAGCTGTTCCTACTGGAAGCGGTAAGTGAATATGACTTTCTATACTTTGGTACTTGCTGATTTGTGTAGGTGAGAAATGCCCGCACTTTCATTTCTGCCAACCTACGACGTGACTCGCAGCTGTTTGGTATATACTTCGAACACCTGCTTGACAGCATCATCGGACTTGGTGATGTACACTCGTCTGGACATACCAAGGAATCTGACGTACAAATGGCTGCAAAGGAGATCGCGGAACTTCTTCACCCCCTGGCAATCTTTATGTCCACGAACGATTTTGCTTTCGAGCCCATCGCCGATGACGAGACGTATTCTCTTCTTCGAGACGCTTGGTTCAACATTGTGGTTCATGGCTTTACAACCAACACAGATCGAGGCAAACAGTATATGAGAGAATTGCGCTTGATTGCTATTCACTCCCCACCTCTTGTGGCTGAGCAACGAGGCGAGCAGGTCGAAAGTGATATCGAGCTTAATACCGTCTTACGACGTGGTATGAGTAACGATAGAGAGTCTCTGCAGAAGAAGCTTATGAGTGATCTTGTATCCTCCAAGTCCAATGAGATTAGGAGCCTCAGCTATCGCAAGGTGATCTTCTTGCAAGCAGCTTATATGATGGAAATTCTTCGAGCCGACTCAGGTGATTGCACCAAGGTCTTTTCCTATTTCCTGGAGCCGAGCATGGCCAAGGGAGAGCTGAGCAGCGCCATGGAGGGTGTTGCAGCTGCTGTCATGGATAAGTATATTCAAAAGATTCAAAGCGGCGCCGAACCAACCTTTTCTGCCCAGTACGCGGCGGAGCAGCTCGCTACCATCTTCTGTAGCTGCTGCCATCGTATCGAACGCGTCCAACAAGCCGCGTTTGTTTGCGCAGATCGCTTCCTCCGTGAAATACCTTCAGCCCTTTGCTATAGGTCATCACTCTTCGCACTGATCGAACTGCTCTCGCTTATGTGGTCTAGCTGCTTGGAAGCCGATACAGATGTTTATGCTCCTAGGTCTACTTTTACGTCAGAACTTGGCGGAGTGACTGTGCAGCTTTCAGATGACTACGATTTTCGAAGATGGACAGTAGATATCCTCAACCGCAAGGCTAGGGTATGGGTCAATTCTGCCATCAATCTCTCTCCTCTCGATGTCAAGGGAATTCTGCAGACATATCTGTCGGAGTTCAGTGACGAAGGCGCTTACGGCCATGTCTCTTTGGGAAGGTCTTTTGCTCTTGAGCTCGGATCAGTTATTCCATCAACAGACAATCGTCTCCAATCCATGGACAAGATTGGCAACTCGAGTGTCAACACAGCCTCTGCCTTCGTTGCGCAGTACACAACTCGCCAAGAATATCGGTACGGCGAGACGCTTCCGGATTGCGGTACAGAACTTATGAGCTTCATGAATCACAACCGTCGCTTGTCATTTGTGCAGTCGTCTGTGAAGGAGAGTGCCAATGCCACTACTGCACTCGCTCATATCGAGGCAAGAATTCTCAGCAAGAAGAGTACATCCATTACTGAAGTCCGGGATATTCTTCGTAGGGCGGCAGCACTTCTTTGCCGCACGAGCAAGGATGAAGCCGCTGTTGCTCATCACCTTGTGAGCATTCCATTCGCCCTATTCACCAAGCGTTCCATCAACTTGGGTGTCTCCTTGTGGCTTGGTGTAATCAACGAGAACCCAAGACAGGAGTCGAGACTGCTAAATGAGATCGTCCAGCAATGGGAGTTCTCTCTTACGCGAAAGGTCGGCCTTTTCAGCCCAACCCTGAATCATGTTGACCCCTTCTTTTTGAAAGAAGAATTTGCACCCAGCGAATTGGAAGCTCTAGCCAAGAAGAAGCAGATTGTGCATGATATTCTCTCTCCCCACACTCGGCTGCTCCAATTCTTTGCCAGTCATTATAACGCTACCAGGCTCGGTAGCCCTGACATCCAGAAGGTGTTCCTCCGGATGATTGATCTTACACTGGAGGCAATGAAGCAATCTGGAACTCATCCAACGGCCAGAGAGATTCGATTCCAAATCGTCTTATTTGGTCTGCGCATCCTACGTTCCAGCACCACTCTCAAGCCTGCAGCACAGTGGAGGCTCAAGGAGCGACTTCTTACGGCTGGCCTGTCTTGGTTCAGGTCTGCGCCCAAGTGGTCTTTTGGCAGTAACTTATTGCAGATGAAGACCGAGATCCGTCTTATCTCTGATGTCTTGGCGGCCCTCCAACAGGTCTCTTTTATAGGCGCCCAGACTGTCGGCAATGTCAACTCTCTGCAGTCCAAAGAGCAGCTGCTCGATCTCCTTCTCAGAAATGAACAACTGCGCCTAATTGTCTGGGTTAACCCACTCAACAATGCGAGCAATCAGGCACTAACCCCAACTGCCGGCAAGGCACCGACCGAAGCTGCACTCTTACCACTCATTAGGACTGCATGGTGGCAGGACCCAGCTATTGCCATTGAACTCGCAACCAGGTTTCCATTCCCTCGCCTGCAGCGCGACATCAGGTTCTTGCTTCTCACCATGCCTGAAAAGGCCATTTTCGAGCCTGAGGCTCTGCACCTGATCTTTGGGGGATTTCTCCCCAATGATGTTGCTTCACAACAACTCAAGGCAGGTTTCGTACCTTGACTGACATTGCAATACTAACGTTTGGGTAGTATTTATTGTACTGGGAGCCTGTGAACCCGGTAACAGCCGTTACCATGTTCTTACCCGCCTACCAGTCGCACCCTTTCATTATTCAGTACGCCATGCGTGCGCTGGAAAGCCATTCTGTCGACGTAACATTCTTTTATGTTCCTCAAATTGTCCAGTCTCTCCGCTACGATAGCCTTGGATATGTCAAGCGCTATATCCTTGAAACAGCACAGTTTTCCCAGCTGTTCGCTCACCAGATTATCTGGAACATGAAGGCCAATTCGTACAAGGACGATGACGCTCAGATCCCTGACGAAATCAAGCCAACTCTCGACACGGTCATGACTCAGATGGTTGACGGTTTTGCCGCTGAGGACCGCGACTTTTACGAGAAAGAGTTTTCTTTCTTTGACGAAGTCACTGACATTTCCGGAAAGCTTAAGCCCTTCATTAAGAAGTCGAAACCGGAAAAGAAGCAAAAGATTGAAGAAGAGCTGCGCAAAATTAAAGTTGAGGTCGGCGTTTATCTTCCGAGTAATCCTGATGGTGTTGTTATCGGCATTGATCGTAAGTCTGGCAAGCCTCTACAGAGTCATGCCAAGGCTCCGTACATGGCAACATTCCGTATTCAGAAGAACAGAGGAGGCGTTTCTGAGGTGGATCAGATGATGGAGGAGAAGGATGGAGAAGATCACGGAACACCAGAGAGGACTGTTGAAGTCTGGCAGTCGGCCATTTTCAAGGTCGGCGATGATTGTCGACAGGACGTCCTGGCGCTGCAGATGATTGCAGCGTTCCGAGGCATATTCCACGATGTCGGCCTAGATGTCTACGTCTTTCCTTATCGAGTCACTGCCACTGCCCCTGGTTGTGGTGTCATCGACGTGCTGCCTAACTCGATCTCTCGAGATATGCTTGGTCGTGAAGCTGTCAATGGTTTGTACGACTACTTCATCTCCAAATACGGCAATGAGAACTCGCTCCGATTCCAGCGAGCCCGCAGCAACTTCGTCAAGTCCATGGCTGCGTACTCAGTCATTTCCTACTTATTACAATTCAAGGATCGACACAATGGCAACATCATGATTGATGACGCGGGACACATCCTACACATTGATTTCGGTTTCTGCTTTGATATCGCCCCAGGTGGTATCAAGTTCGAGCGTGCCCCCTTCAAGCTTACAACCGAGATGGTGGCGGTCATGGGTGGTTCAATGGAGCATCAGAGTTTCAAGGCCTTCGAGGAGCTCTGCGTGAAGGCTTTCCTGTCCAGTCGTCAGTATTGTGAGAAGCTCAGCCAGATCGTCTGGCTCATGATGGATAGTGGGCTGCCCTGCTTCAAGCCTGAGAGTGTCAAGCATTTCCGTGAGCGTTTTGTCCTCGACAAGAGTGAGCGCGACGCTGCCAGCTTCATGAAACATCTCATCAAGACCAGTTACTCGAGTCACAGCACAGGTATCTACGATCAGTTCCAGCTTCTGACTAACGGCATTCCCTATTAGGGGATGGCACTAGAGGAGGATCAGTAATGAATAGATCTTCTTTCTTTCTTTCATTCTTTCATTCTTTCTTTCAATTGTAACGCTTAACTAGTCTTCCTTTCCGACTCTTTAGAGAGATAATACTCTTGATAATACAGATATGTAGTACAATGGCTCCGCTTTCCAAAGCGACAAAGATTTTTGCAAAAACGACTTATGATGTCCCCACGAAACTGCTTCGCGCTTGAATACGCTTCTATATACACCTGAGCTCTTTGGATATTATTGCAATGCCCTTTTAAATCTCTGATGACTAGTCTTTCCGTTTCCGATGCAAGCGGGGATTTTAATCCGCCCGGCCTCGGTGTGTTGTTGCAATTCGGCCTTATTTTTGTTTTGCGGCAGATCCTTTGAGCATGTGAGTCGGGGCATTATAACTCGTATAATCAACGTGGACGAATGCTCGGTCAACGACTGGCACAGATTCGAGGAAGTATGTCAGCACCTCGCTAAGATCGTGACTGTCCTTGAGAGGTGTCGCAGCAGAAAGCACAATATCGACCTCGACGAAGAGCTTGTCGCCAGCGTGGTAGGCACGCAAATTTTGGATCTGACGAATGGCAGTGGCGAAGCGCATGGTCAAGTATAACAGTAGGTTTCGCTCGTCAGGCTGGGCGGAGAATCCTGAAAGGTTACGGACGTGGTGTGCCGAGGTCTGACTCCAGTTGAAGATGACAACAAGCGAGAGGAACAAGCCACCGACGGCATCAAGCCACCAGATTCGTCCATAGTAGCCAACTAGGGCCAATATTAGTAGGGTTATGCCTTAAAGGATATACTATGTTTACTTACTGATAGGGAACAGGATGGAACCAGTGTTGAAGATCACATCCGTCTTTGCATCCTCAGCCCTGTGGTTTGGTCAGACACGGAGTACGAATATAGATAAGTTTGCCGACTTACAATGCTCTGACACTTGAGTTCTTGACGACACGACACCAGATCCAGCAGGCACCCTTGATGACGATGGTAGAAACCATGATGGCAATAGCTGGAACACCCAACTCAAGGATAGCATGCTCAGAGTCCATGAGGAGAGAAATACACTCGAGTCCCACTTGGCAGAAAGATGTGATCATGATGATGGAAAAGACGAGGACGCCAAGTGGTTCGAGTCTTGCTATATGTTAGCTTTTGTTCACTTGAAACACCACAAGCTATATGGCAACGACTGAGACTTACTTGCGGCGACCAACAGGATAGCTGTACTGGTCTTGATGACTGGATGAGATGAGACGCGTAGTAATCCATACGATGACCGTACTGAGGAAATCAAGCACGGCATCTACCAAGCTGGCAAGGACGGACATTGAAGGGACTGAGACAATAACAACGAGCTTTCCAGCGAGTAAAATGGCATTGGCAATAAAGTTGACCCAGATTGCCAATGTCACGATGGGGTCGTCGCTGTCGATTTCAGCATCCTCCAGCCAAGGTAACAAGGGCTTAGGGCCATTGTCGTCGTCTTGGGTAACAGGTCGCGGAGTTTGCTCCTCGTCCTCGTCTTCGGATTGATCTTGACGCTGAAGAAGTGGCAAGTTCTCAGAGGAACGGAATATATCTTGAGGCGTGCGAGTAGCAGGGAGCTTTGTAGTCGAATTGCTGGCCTTGACGCTGACAGTGCCATAGGAGCCTGGAGTGACAGATGCGGATACAGGAGTTGATCCAGTGAGAGGGGGGGAGTCGGATGTGGTGGAGGGCTCCTCGTTGATGGTATCCGGGACGTCGAGTGGTCGGAATGCAGAAGCTTCAAGCTCTGCTTGGTACTCGTTGAGGAGATCGTGGGGGATAGCAGAGTCGAGAAGAGCATCGATGTACAGATATTGCTGAATCAACTCATTTGTTCTCTCATAATACTCGCGCCTGGTGGGTTTGGTTAGCTGCTGCGCGAGGCCGAGGCGCGTAGTTGGTGGCGCCATTGAGGACTCACAGTGATTTGGACATAGCAGCTAGCTCCTCCTCAGGCTTCCAGTATTGCTCCCATCGATATCGAGGGTTGCTTCTGCCAATGAGTTTGGCACTGCGGTTCTGGGGGCCGTGGAGCAGTTGGGTGAGGCGACGCTCATCAGCGAGCAGCCTGCCAAGCTCATCATGGTCGTGGCGAAGCAGTCCAGTCTCCTCATCATCAGGTTCCATCCAGAAAGAGGGAGGATGCGCGGGAACAGAACTGCTCAAGCTCTGTATGCTCTGGTGAGAGCGACTGCGGATGAGGGACTGGAGGGCGCCACTGCGCGTGCCCAGAGGGTTGTGGCTATCCTCGTTTGAGAGGAGAGAAGGGCGCCGCAATTGAGCATGGCTACCATGTTTGGAGGGAGTGTTTGGAGAGCTCATTATCGCAATAGATGTCGCTTTTTCGCGGCGACTGGCGAGAGAATTGGGTGGTTAGGATGGAGGAGGCGCAATTATATATCGCGAAGAAAAATAAGATAAAACCTGTAACGAGTCAGGTTGAAGTATTGCCAGGGTTTTGAAGCGTAGAGTAGAAACAATTGCGACTAGGTAGGTAGGTAGGTGCGGTGCCTTAGTTTAGTAAGTCAAAACGTTGTTTTCCGAGCTCCCGCCTCACGAAGAGAGATAAGATTAGCCAAAGGGACTCTGCTACTATAATGAACAAATATCAATAAAGATCCTAAAGCAGGAGCCTCTCTCCGCGTCTAGCGAGGCAAAAAAGATTTTCAGTATGGGGAGGAGAGAGATTGATTAGATCCAATGCATCAAAGCTATTCGCCCACATGCTTGCTGGAGGCTCCGCCACAGCATCCATACAGACAGAGACGCCCCTTTGAAATTGGGACCCTTGGCTCTTTGAAGCTGAAGGGACCCCGTCACGATGGGGTCCCTTATTCCGGAGAGGGCTTAGCCAGATCCCCTTGATGGGTCCTGCAGGTGTTTTTGATGTTTTAATGTTGAGAGAGGATCTCTCGGCATCCGTAAAGGGGCAAGAGACATTGATGCAGTCCGCGCGCGAATGTGAGTTTCAAGACATTGAAACAGCTGTGATGTTGTTTGATGTTGATGCTCTTCTCTACCACAGGGGGAGGTCGAGAAGGATGACAACAGGTAGGTGGGTACCTAAATACTTAGCTTGGCGTTTGGGAGTTTACCTCATCAGCAGGTGCTACGCGCATACCTACCTAATGGGGTAGCAGAATCAAAGACGCCAATTCATGAGTCAAACACAATCAGTTCAATTGGATCCTTCCATTGCACCGCTACTGAGGCAAAGCCTGATCTGCCGAGGTTTCACAGAATGTCCCGCCCGCCCCTAGTTACAGAGAAGATGGGGTAATAAAACTTGAAGCTACTGTAAATAAGTGAATACCTTAAGAATATGCTTATCACTATCGCTGGGATAGATCAAGGGTCTTCTCGTCAATGTCAACTCTGCTGACCTATTGGTCCATGCCGCTCACATAGCCAGCTTGACTCGTTCCAGTTGTGTAATTAGTTGCCCGCCTCATCTACAGATAGACGATGAGGTTGGGTCGCTTATGGGTGCTGATACATAGTAGGAAGGACATATTGAATGTTACTGTAACCATGGAGCAGAGATACCTTAGCAGAAACTTGTTCAGAATATTACATACCGACTCAATTACACTGGAGAACTGCATGTGCATCCAAGCGCTGCAGCCGCCAAGACAATGAATGATATATCAAGTCGCCATGGGCTTGCACGAAAAGAGGACGAGGCACTGAGTGGTCATGAACGAAGCAGGAATATCGGAACCAGATTATACAGCAAGTGAGTAGGCAACATCTGGGCTAAGATATTCGAGAATCTGTCGTTGCCCTTCGAATTATAGGTCGTGAATATGAATATTCACAATAATTATTGATGGTTGGGTTTGCCCTGTGGTTTCTTAACTGTCTTCACATACCTTTCCCTACCAACTCACCTCACCTGAAGCATGTAACGCATCAGGAAGCGTACCTCAGGATTGTCGATCGGCACTCTCCAACTTAAGGTCTACTATCCCTTTGTGTTTCAACACATGTATAGAATGCAGATTGCAATAGATCGTGGGGTTAGAGTCATTGCGATATAAGTCGGAAGATTTTCAATCTTCAACCACCGTGTAATGTTGCTGATGATGTTTATTGTCTTTGAGTGTCTCACCTATACCGTGCGGCATGCGACCAACGAGCTAACGTAGCGTATCGGGGAATGATCGTGTCGATCCTTACAGGACGCGCATTGTCTATGTACATATGCCATATGTTGTACGAACCCGTCATCAGCGCTAACAGGAAGAATGGTCTCAACCAGGGAGAACGCAGGTGATGAAGGAACTGGTAAATAGAGTGACCTTCTCAACAAAGAATTGAGTGGTGCAGCCTTACTATCTATCCATATTCTCTCATGTGCATTGTTTTGGTCAGAGTCCTGCCAGGCCATGATCTTTGTTTCTGTCCGAGTAGAACGTTGAACAAGATAAAGATTAGTTAGCACTGATGACGAAACATTCAGATTCTAATCCCATATTGTTACCGTTACCTGGGCCAGCAAGTCAATAGTTGACGGATGGGGGGAAGAAAAGAAAAGAAAAGAGCGAGACAAGGGCTGCACGGTTAATAATTGCACATTTGTGAGATTGTTTGCTGACGTGACAGCCTATTGATCTTGAACAAAACTCCGACCAAATACGGCGCTTCTTGAAGACGACGACGACAACAACAACACGACAATCGCAAATAGCCATCACAGTCTCCAGTTCTGTGGAGAATCTCAACATCTATACGAAGTAATGCAGGGAAACTCGAAGGAAAAAAGAGAGGGACTGTGACAAACCGGCCAAGAACAAGCTTTGAGTTGATGTTGGATCGGGTGATGACTCTCGATTTTTGTGTGCCTGCAATAATGGTAACTGTAACCCAACAACTGGGTGATCGACCACGTCCTAACGCTCAAGGCGATCATCTCAGCAGCTGGTGGCGTGAGACGACGGAGCCGCGACGAGGGAAACCCAGCCTTTAGCTAAAGCTGTGGCACCTCCTGAGCCAGAAACAATTCGAGAATCAGCATTGGGCGGACACTTTGCAAACGTTTGCGGAAAGTTTAGCTGTAAATAGCTGTCAGCAACAAATGCACTATGAGCTCAGCCATGATTTATCCATCCACATCGTCAATATTGCTCCCTTGCTTTGCTTTGCTGTGCTCTGCCTGGTTCCTTAGCCTTATTAATAAGCCTCGAGGTATTCCATCCGGTCCAGCCCTGTCCGTACTCCGTGGAATAACGGGAGAGCAAAGTTGGCGTGGCATGGTTCACAGCAGGTATTCACTCGTATGTACAGTACACGAGCTGCTGCGTACCGAGGAGCACATTGCATTGTGGTTCCTCGATGGCAGCGAAGCCGTTTGAATTCCGAGGCCCTGGACATCGATGGTCATTCTCAGCGACACGTCCAAGAACACGAGATGGAAATAACTTCAAAATACACAGAGTATCCACTAGTTAGGGAAGTCTATAGGGCTTACTGTTTCAAAACCTAAAATATAGTAGACCTATGCTTCTTATATATTTCTATAAGTAGGAAAATACTCCTATAATTATATATAAAAAAACAGATTATATAAGTAATAGGTAGGGACCTAACTGGATTTAGCTTAATAGAAATATCATATAACTGAATCTTCTAATTATTATAAATAAGCCTAAAGCTCTATTTTCTCTTTTCCTCTAAATTTATTATGATTAACAAGTAAGAATTACATTCTTCTTTATTAAATACCCTCCCCTCTAGCTATATTAGACTTACTTATATATACTTATATAT
>VYWZ01001597.1:0-14622 GCA_008711595.1 Fusarium xyrophilum | reverse complement strand
CTCCTCTTCTGTCTCTCCTCTTCTGTCTCTCCTCTTCTTCCTCTTCTCTTACATTATTTCCCTGGCTATTATAACAACATCGACTTCCCTTCTTCTCTGCAAATACTTAAAATCACCCTTCCCCATAGATCTCGGCATTCTCCTTGACAACAATCCTCTTTTAATCAGCATCTCTCTTCTCTTGTCTTCTCTTCCTTCTCTTGCTGTACCCCATCTCTGTATCTAAAGACTCATCTACATTTACATGCCCCTTTGTCTCTTCTACCGTCTCACCCGTGCTGTCTCGACCCTCTTCACTTTGACTCTCTCACAAGATACTCGATCAACCAATCTCGCAATGTGCTACGCCAACCTCGGTACTCTCATCTGTCAAGCCTGCGGCCGCCGCGTCGGCGAACAACCCGTAGGAACATCACCTTGCCTCACCGTCTGCGGCAAATACGTCTCACGCGTAACTGGCACCGTAGTCAGCGGCGAGTGCGGCGTATGCAGCGATGCAAAAGAGCAGAGGAGCCAAATGACCGTGAGGCTAAATCGGGCTTTCAGCAAGTGACGCACCAGAGCTCCAATGCGGCATTATTCAACCCTCCAAGTCATCTGTAAGGTACCCTGCCAGCTGTAAGATAGGATGGCAAGCTCTGCTTACGCTATCTGGGAAAAAGACAAAAAGACAACCTTGTACTGACATACTTATCAAGAGGCATTCAGGCTCTATCAAGGGCAAAATGGCATTGCCTGCAACTCGGCTCTTACGCGATGGTCATACCCGTACGAAAGCCGGAACTCATACAATGAGGCCATACCGCCCACTAGTTTCTTTCTGTTCGATAACATTTCCACGCTTTACGACTCATGGTCTTGCGATTTACGGCGGCGTTCACGGCGTGATGCTCAGTTTCAGTTTGGTACACGAATTAGATGGAGCATAAGAGTTACTTTCTGTGTTTGGCGACAGCAGCAGCCTTTCATTTCTGAGCTGTCCTTGTATTCTCACCACTCCTGTATCCATGATTACTACCTACTACTATTCAATAAATTCACGATAACGACATGCTGCTGCATGTGCCACGCGACAGGGCGTCGTGTGGAGTTGTTGTTGTCATGAGACCTTGTGTAAACTGACGGCGTACACGAACGAACTAATGCGACCAGCACGGTAGTGCAGGCTACAAACGGTAACTGCATTACCGTGGTTTCGAATCGTACTAACTCTACCTGATCAAGGGATTGTACCCACCCCTCGAGAAGCAAGAAAACATGGAACCTTGGTATAAGGTGTCCAAATAAACTCTGCAAAAGATATCCTAAACTCATACCAAGTTACCTAAACTTAGCAAAGGTATCCTAAACTTATGCTAAGTCACCTACGTCTTTTTGTCACTTAGAAACAAGGTCCTGAATTTCCTTTCCTCCCCCAGCTACCAGATCAAGGATTGAATAGTATTTATGCTTATGCTTCTTGATATAATTCTAGACACCGGGCCTCAAGGAGCAAGAAAACATCAAACCTTGATATAAGGTGTCCAAACAAACTTAGCAAAGAGTTCCCTAAGCTTAGGCTAGATCTACCTAAATATTATTATCGCTGAGGGGCAAGGTCCTAGGTTTTCCTGCCTCCACTAGCCGGATCCGGGTCTGTGACACTCTCGAATAAATGTTGCTTATTATTCTATATGGCTCAAGTGTTCGACTTTTCTTCTGAATACTGACTGTTAGCAGGATGCCTCGTCAGATCTGGTCCCTGTCGACCGATCACAGGCCTGCAAGCCCTCGTACAAAAGCCGCCGCAGGCGGTATTGAAGTAACCAAAAACAATGATAGTCCCAAAAAGACTCATTGACAAGCTCGACAAGGCTGCAGCTCGAGGATCCGCCCGCGATGAGACTGAAGTCGCGATGGCGCTCGAGTTAACGCCTAGTGTCACTCCGCGGGTCACGTAGTCGTCCTCGGGGACTCGCAGCCAGCGCAATATATGCGCGCCTCAAGCACAGCGCCTAAAATACCGCTGATGATGGCCAATGCAGCAGCAGTGTTGACATCTCCTCCTAGGTTCACAGTCGCGGGGACAGCGAGCGCCAGCGTCAGGCTGCGCGATGCAAAAGCGAGGCTGCGGGCTGCCGAGATGCCGCAGGCGTAGCACGAGGGCGGGTATGCGAGCAGCGAACCAACCCTGATTGCAACGTCGGGTATGACGATGGAGATGAAATGAGTGCGAAGCTTCTCGTCGGTACTGAAACATGGGCAAGGCGAGGGCTACGATGCTGGCGTCGAGAAGGGTGCCGAATACGTCACCGGCGCCGGGGAGAGGATCTTGCTTCGACGTATCTGTATATACTTTTCGCCCGTGCGGTAGGCGGGAAGTGTTGTGGTCAAGCTATCACCGCGAATTGCAGCAAGTGCCCACATAACAAGGACTGTTGCAAGAGACGACACCAAGACTGGATGAAGATATTCCTTCCATTTGGGTGCAACTGACAATGCCCCTGACCAGGAGAGGACTTTCACGGCAAGGAGAAGTGGCACAGCATAACCGGTCGAGTAATAGAGAGGAATGCCAATAAAGGCAAACAGTCCTACGAAGATGGCCACACCGAGATTTGCAGAGATACAGGCCGCCCACAACTCGGCCTTTGGCGGTGGCAGAGGAATTCGTGTGAGAACGGTCGTCGGATTGAGAGCTTCAACGGCATTCACTGGGGCTTGACCATTTGCACAGTGATGTTCTTGAAGCCGTAATTGAGGTGGAGTCTGGTCGTGAAGGCGCCGCTGACATTGGCTCCGAGTTCGGCGCGGATACAGACATAAGCGGTATTTGAGAGCCAGCTCGAGATACACTCGTGCGACGTGATATACCGGGATAGTTGACATCTCCCGTCGAGAGATCCGGTGTTCGACGGCCGAGTTCTTCAGCGCGTTGAGACCTTGAACGCCTCGAGACACCAAGAGCAAGTTGGAGGCTGCGGGTGATCGAAGCTGCCATAGCCATCATGATAAAGAAGCCTTATGACCAGAATTGTTAGAGGAAAGTCTATATGTATTCTTGGACGGTTACAAAGCAAAGATTGCAACAATGATCATGACTTCAACGATGCCAACAGGTGGACTGAGAGGCAATAGAACGAAAGACGGCGTAAAGAAGATGCCCATCCGTCCAAGGGACCAGCCAGCCTATAAAAAAGTCAGACGTGATGTTTAATCTTGATTGAGATAGTAGCCTTGACTTACAGGCACGTCAATGATATTTTAACCAGCTTTCTTGTCTTGTGAGTACCCAATCATGAATGACTCACTTGCGACAAGAGCAAAGAAGAGCAACATCATGCAGGTAACAGAAGCAGGAAACGAAACATTGAATTTGTAGAATATTGAATCAACTCCAAAGTTGACAGCGAGTGTTATTGTAATGCCGAGTGGCACATAGAACCAAGCACGGACGAGCTTGGAGCTGTTCTTGTTAGCAGCCTGCATCGTGTTAGCCAAGGGTTCTTCTGATGAGTGATGGACTCGCCAATTTGATGGCCTGCATCAATTGCAAAAAGCCACTGGTATCTGCAGCCATTCTGCTCGCTGTATTTTGATGAGGGTCATGATATTGTATCGAGGGAGCAATTGAAGTTAGTCGACCAAGCACCGAATGCCGGAGGACCCTGGTCATGTGCGTTAGCCCGGGCGATCCATCCATTGTACAAGCTAAAGATAAAGAAAACATCAAATATTTCAGTCAAAGGAGATTTGTCCTCTGAAGCAGAATGAACTCTCCTTTTATTTACTGCCTTGTTTCGTATGCATCAGCCCGATTAGCCCAGAAGTCATGACAAAATGCAAGTGACGGACTTCAACTCCTGTGTCATGGGGCTCATGAAAAAGGAACTGACGATGCACTTCCTCGGGAGATGAAGCACCGAGAAGCAGGAACGGCTTTCAGATCGAGGCTCTAGAAGCACAAGATTGCGGCTCCTCACTTTTTAGCTGCGGAAATGTCTTTGCGGATGTGATATTGGATCCCTACATCTCCCTGATATCACGATATACCGACCGTATTCATCACCCCGTTGTCCCATCATATCTCCCCTCGCTGCCCCTTTGTGAATTATGTGATGTGATGCCCAAGTCGGTCCGATGTTATCAGAAACATCAGAGATGGTTTCCCCTCTGCCTGGAGAGATGATACAGCCAACAAAGGAAAATACAGGCATCGTGTGTAGCCATCTTAGACCTGGGTTCGGAGCGAGCCGAGCACGGTTTCACAATCACGCGTCGAGGCATGGAAATACCACTAAAATGCTTCAGCGAAAGGTCGAATGCGGATCCGAAGATGTAGACAATGCCTTGCATGGGCCGGGGTTCAACTTGATGAGCCAGGGACAGGCGATGCATTCTTGTCCGGAACTGGGATGCCTAGACGATCATCCATGGGTAATGAATGATTCGCTGCTATCCGGTGTGACGCTTGATTAACACAGTAGAATACAGCGTTCTGCGCCGGGCTCGAGAAGTTCTCGAAATAGCCCTTACCAACACAGTCCACTATCCCAACCAGCAACGCCAACAGGTCTACTGCACCGTCTTGAGAATCGATTTCGACGAACACAACCCTAGGAATCTCCGTTTGGATCGAGTCGATCAATATCATCAACTTCGTTAGTTGAATCAGCAGACGGTTCGACATATCAAGCTGGTAAAGAACGTCGACGAAGGGCACGCGACTCTGAGGTCCATCGCGGTGACTCATCAGCCGAACATTCGGTGCCGGTCATCTCGGCTCCGGTGGCGGAGGGCGAAGAAGGGACTCGTCAGTTGGCGGCAGCGGGGATAGCCTTGGGAACATTAGACCTCGACCGCTTGAGTCTCATGGCGAGGAACGGCGAGGCCAGAGGAAAGACTGAAGAGGCATAATGTCAATGTCACTGTAGTCTTGAGGAACGAGGCGTCAGGGGAGATCTCCTATCCGAGGCAGCTGGTCTGCAACTCTTGTCGATCATTGATTGGATGTGAGCATGGGTTATTGAATCATTATTGGGTACGCAGTAACGTTAAGCTTTGGCTGTGCTTGACTTGATCGGTATTCAATCAAAAAGACACCGATTCATCTATCGGCAAGATCATCTTGGACCCGAAACAACCCAAATTGGGATAACGTTAATGATTCTCATGTTTCAAGTATCACCTGCTCCGATTGGCTGTAGCTATCGCTGTCTGCCTCGGTTCCGGGGTCCAAAAGCTGGGGTTTAAGTGACAATCACGGCTCCGGCTCGCGTCGGATGACTTCATCTAACTAGTGGGCTTCAATTGCCGGCGCCCTTTTGCCTGTCAACTCAAGCCTGCGATGCTGTATCTTTTAACTCTTCAGCTTCGCCTCGAGATCTTTATCTGATCCATAACACATCTCCCCGTCCAGATCGCCCTCCTCACCATGTTTCGCCCTTTCCTCAGACAATGCGCTCGAAGAGCTGCTGTTCCTCTGCGACCGTGCGCCACAAGGTCCTTTGCCTCGGCATCTGGACCTACCTTCAACTGGGAGGATCCTTTGGCTTCGAATAACCTCCTGACTGGAGAGGAGCGTGCAATTGGAGAGACTGCAGAGAGATACTGCCAAGAGCAATTGCTACCCCGCGTTCTACGTAAGTTGTCTCAAACTCGATATCCAGAAACGCCACACTGACTTTCATGTCTTATAGAGGCCTATCGCGACGAGTCCTATGATCCCAAAATTCTCGAGGAGATGGGCGAGCTTGGTCTGTTGGGCGCTACGATCGAGGGGTATGATTGCGCTGGCGTGTCCTCTGTTGCTGGTGGTCTGATCACACGAGCTGTGGAGAGGGTGGACAGCGGCTACCGATCTGGAATGTCCGTTCAGTCCTCATTGGTGATGGGTGGTATTTTTGAGCACGGTACTGCTGAGCAGAGGGAGAAGTTTCTACCTCAGATGGCCAAGGGCAAGCTCCTTGGTGCCTTTGGCTTGACAGAACCTAACCACGGCAGTGATCCTGGAAGCATGGAGACAGTGGCAAAGCCTCATCCTACCAAGAAGGGCTACTATTCTCTAAGTGGTTCAAAGACATGGATCACAAACAGCCCCATCGCTGATGTCTTGTTGGTGTGGGCAAAGTTACAAGACACAGGCAAGATTCGAGGTTTCTTGGTGGAGCGCAAGGACTGCCCACCAGGAACTCTCGAAACACCAGCTATCAAGGACAAGAACGGTCTTCGAGCCTCGATCACTGGCATGATCCTCCTTGACAACTGTCCTGTGCCAGATGTCAACATGTTCCCCGACGTTGAAGGCCTACGAGGCCCCTTCAGCTGCTTGAACAACGCTCGATACGGTATTGCCTTGGGCGTCATGGGTGCTCTTGAGGACTGCATCGCCCGTGCCCGAACATACGCCCTCGAGCGCAAGCAATTCGAAGGCAACCCCCTCGCCAAGTACCAACTCGTTCAGAAGAAGCTCGCCGACGCGACAACAGATGCCGCCTACGGCACACTCGCCGCCATCCAGGTTGGCCGTCTCAAGGACGAGGGTAAGGCCACGCCCGAGATGATCAGCATGGTAAAGCGACAGAACTGCGATACGGCTCTCAGAAACGCACGAGTCCTCCAGGAGATCTTCGGAGGCAACGCTGCGAGCGATGAGTACATGATTGGCCGACATGTGGCGAACCTCTATGTGACACAGACTTATGAGGGCCAGAGTGATATTCACAGCGAGTTTACCTGCATCACGGGAGTGATTATTGCTAACAGTTGTTACAGGCCTTATTCTGGGACGTGCTATTACTGGCATTCAGGCATTCGTATAAGCCAGGGGTGATTGGTCAGGAGGTGATATAAAAGAACCATTGAGGTGCATACCCGTGTTACAGATGCTTGGAAATCAAACGTACGGCTTCCAGTGCAGGACATTTAGCCAATCGTTTAAATCTGGCTTAGATGGCCTTAAAACAGTGCAGTAGCATGACTTTGACGAATAACAAAAGACAATTCACCAGAACAATATTTGCTAGGTCTTTGCTCCGAAGTCGTGGACTTGGATACTTGGTGTCTGATACCCACTCTGCCAATCCTCACTTTAGAATCAGTGACGTCGTTAGTCTCAAAGACTGCCATTAAATTGGCCAGTGCGGAGTGGTTGCAACAGCGTATGACTGTGACTATCGACCACCAAGTGAAGCCGTCAAGTCCCGCGTCCGCTTCCGGTCCCGGGGCCAGGCTCGGCAGCGTTAATTCAGGTACTGTATGCATCTGAATTCCTGCCGTCATTCCCGTGGCAATCATGTAGAGGGAGACTAGCTCACGTTTGTATATATAATCAATACATGAATCATGAGTCAACAACGTGTGGTCAAGTGCTATGAGGAAGCACCTGGAAGTTATGGCAGAGGCAAAAAATCGATAGGTCCTGTCTGTAGGTACTCTCCCAAACTCTCCCCTGCTGGCCTCGACCGCCACATGAGTACTAATGATTACTCACCGCTGCCAAATCTGGCCCTGTATAATCTTATTGTCATGAGTAAATAAGCATCGAAATCCGGCGAAGAACAATTAGTAGTGAGGTGACTACGGTTCATGGAAAGCCAAGCCCACTACGGGTGCCCTCCACTGTATCAGGGCCCAACGTAAAAATCTGTGGCCAGCTGTTAGTGCTCGGGTACCGCTAAACACTGATTCGCCCTCAGCCCGGAGCGTCGCCCAGCTGTGGCCCAGTCACAAGCGATGGAGGGCCTGAAAAACCTGACTTTTCGGGCCGCCACTCCCGTCTGGTCTCGTCTGGATGGGAGGTAGGTGCCAGCGCAGCCACTCTCCAGCCCAGTCCAGTCACTCACCCGCCTGGGCACATACCAGCACAGCACAGCACAGCACAGCACAGCACAGCACAGCACAGCACAGCACAGCACAGCACAGCACCGCACCGCACCGCACCGCACCGCACCGCACGCATTCACTCACTCGCTTCTTTCCTTCTCTCCTGCTCCGCTTCTGGGTCTCTCTCCTTGTTGACCCTCCTTCCCCTTCGTCCCTACCCCCCATTTGAACGAACCGTCTTCCTCCAAATCCCGCCTCTCTCTTCTACTTTCTTCAGCCTCGACTGAATTTCTAAATTACGCTTACATACTCCAACTTCCCAAAAAAAAACTCTACCACAAACATCCATCATAAAACAGTCTCTGTGCACTGTTTTCTAACCCGGACAATCTTCCCCATCGATCGTTATTGTGCGTCCTTTCCTTCGAATCCTTCTTCCTTCCCGACCGCTCGCCCTGTCCTGCAACCCTTCGACTAACATCTTTGTCCAACCTAGAACGACCGCGATACCCCGCAACAAGCCCTTTAGATACCCCCTCTACACATCACAAAATGGCTCTCAAGCGCATTAACAAGGAGCTCAGTGATCTCGGCCGGTAAGTTTACTCTCTTCACAGGTCTGAGGGGTCTACCAGAATGCCCAAAGACGTCAGGTGGGGGCACTCGGTAAGCGGGGTTCTCACTGACGACCGACGATGCCAAAGCCCTCGATGACTTGAAAACCTCATGGGTCTCTTCTCTCGATGAACTTGTGATGACTTTACTCGTGCAGAGATCCGCCCTCTTCTTGCTCTGCCGGCCCTGTCGGCGAAGATTTGGTAGGCATCACCCCTCCCCCATATTGATAGGCACGTGGCTGTCAAAGGCGTCATGGCTGCCGCAAGCTTCTTCCCAGGACGAACGAGATATCATTTTTGAGCGTACGACTAACGAATCTGAATAGTTCCACTGGCAAGCTACTATTATGGGACCTGTAAGTTGACTTCCACTGTGCTTCTGGATGCGCTACCTGCTGAGATGGCTCGTGGGCCCTCAGCCGCACGCCGGTGCAGCCGCATCTGCATTCAACGAACATTCACAAGAACAAAGTTGCTGACTAGACCTCACAGAGTGATTCTCCATACTCCGGCGGTGTCTTCTTCTTGGCCATTCACTTTCCTACCGACTACCCTTTCAAGCCTCCCAAGGTCAACTTCACTACCCGCATCTACCACCCCAACATCAACTCCAATGGTAGCATCTGCCTGGATATTCTGCGTGACCAGTGGAGTCCTGCGTTGACCATCTCTAAAGGTACGTTTGATGTGCGAACCCTTTTGGTTAAGGTCCATTGCTTACATATATACCAGTCCTTCTGTCCATCTGCTCGATGCTGACAGACCCTAACCCTGACGATCCTCTTGTGCCCGAGATTGCCCATGTCTACAAGACTGACCGACCCCGATACGAGGCCACAGCTCGGGAGTGGACTCGAAAGTACGCAATCTAGAGCGAATACCAGGGCCGGTGCGGTTAGACTCGGGGTCCCCTATCATGAAGCGACGTGAAACGAACGAGTGAAAGCTCCGTATACTGTTGCGAAATGTCTTTTAGTCGGCGATACCTATATGGGTGCTTTGCCTGAACCAGGGCTTTGATGGCGATTATGAGGCAACGAGCGACGATACGAAGCGGCCTGAGGGGAGGAACGACTCCAGACAAACAGACTAGTCTAGGCAGGGATATCGTGCGGCTGGATGTTGGGTTTGCATTGACGATGTGTTTTTGGCATCCAGAAACAAGCAGCGTATACAATTTGTCTCTATTTGCTGCATCTCCGGTGCTTTTGTTGTGTTGACTCTGAATCTCGGTGACATTGTGAAGTTTGATTTGAAGACTCAAAAGTAATGGCCTGATGGGTGTTGATGAAGCGCCGACATATGGTGATCCGCACACAAAGGATACGTCGTGGTGAAAGCTGGCGGCTACTTATGCTGAGATGAGTGTAATTAGGTGCCGACAGGGTCGAGGCTGGTTGACACGACTGGTAATATGACGGGCGCTAGTGGTCAGGAACCCGGGCTCATCGAGCATAGATCGGGATGGAGATCACAAGGGAGATCACAAGGGAGATCACAAGGGAGATCACAAGGGAGATCTACAGTTGTTCCAGAGTGTTTCTATAGGCGATGTGAGGAAATCTACGTCGAAGCTGTGCAGGAAATGCCAAACCGAAGTCGAATGAGATTGGTTCGCCGGATAGTTACAGTTTGTATGAGAAATACGAGCTGCCCACATAGGCCTTGGTGATGACGAATGTGTTTGGAGATGGTACATGTCTTGGAAGAGAAGTGAAATGCGGCAGAGACAAAGCTGGAACGATGTTATATAGGGCAGAGATTTGATATATTCCATTGTTTCTGAGAAATGAGTGGGGGTTGTTTAAGAACGGCTCTCGGACTATGGAGCTGTGTTTGGGATCAAGTACAGAGGAAAGTTAAAGAGCTGCTCTGTCATAACTACTGATATACGCCGTATTGTATGCCCCGTCATATGAGAAGGGATAGAGATAATGCCAAGTTGTGATATCCAAACAATTAATTGCTTGTGCATTCAAGGGTCATGTCATTATGTGGGATAGATAATGATAGACTTGCAAGGGAATGATAAGACAGCCAAGCACCACTAAGCAAGTCATGTAGAAATATTCATTCCTCGATAGCATCTCGACAGCATCACAATCGTCAGTTGAACAATGAAGCTGTGGTTCTGTTTCGTGGGAATAGTTGAGGTGCCTCCATGGGTCGTGCCATTCATGGGTCGAGAATTAGAGACATTTGCCCCACTCTCGGTGCGACGACATGCCAGGGAGGGCCAAGTCGGCCAAGTCTTGTCAAACCTGTAACACCGGGGTTTCAGACGAGAACAAGCGTTGACGATGGCCAATCACAGACTACCATTGCTGAGTTGACTATGGACGACTCGTGCTGACTTCTGCTAGAGATGCAGAACGGAGAGTTGCTTATCGAGAGGGCATTTCACTTCTAGAGGCTGTCCAAGTTCCAAAAGCTAGTGAAAACTCAAAGAATACCTTGGTTAACTACTCAGATAGAGCAGAGCCAGTTGTAAAAGTTCATGACTACTACAGCCCCCTGAGGCAGAGTCTGATCGGTTGAACCATGCCTGATACATAACAACTCCTTAGATGGCGTGTTGTCCAGACCCACGTCTCGCTCTCCCACATCCCACATCTCGACTCGAGTCTGTATGAATGAATCTACAGCCTCTCGCCAGAATCTTTAGGTGCATGCCAAGCGCTAACCCCGGACACTCGCCGTCTGTGCCTGGTATCAAGTCCGGTCGCCAAACTCCGGTTTTATTTCTCTATAAGAAAGACCGCGCAAATAAAGTCATCTCATCCATCTCTTAGGGCCCCTCGAGTTTCGACGGCTCGAATTTCCCTCTTTTTCTCTTCCGCTTCTTTAGACCCTTGCCCTGCCTCCTCCCATCTTCTCTCCCTTATTCACTCTCTTGTTTTTTTTTTCTTTATCGATAAGTCATGGTTCAATAAGAAGTTGTGTTTCTTTTGATATTAAGGCTCTAGACAACATTATTTATTCTTCTTGCTTATATTATACTATTTAAACTGTTTCATTAGCTACGGAAATTCGACTGTTCAGCTGGTTCTGAATGATCGACACTATCGTTCAAGGTGGTTATTGATTGGGTTTCGAAGAGCGAGGAGCGACAACACGACCAACACCTATCGAAGGAAAATCGAACAATTTTTGGTCGGCCGACTCGACCGACTCGACCGACTCAACTCGCCCTCGCTCAAGATGAGCTATCAGATGCAGGATTGGGGGGAGAAACCCTCAGAGCGATCACGATGGACTCCCCTAACGCGAATGCTGCTATCGGGTGAGATGACCCAAGAGAAGCAACAGGAACTATCGCCAAGAGAAAAGTATGATCGCTGGATGATCAACGAGGGTTATCGAAGATTGTGAGTTCACTGGCACGTTATAGTCATGCGAGTGATTCAGACTAACATTACTGCAGCTTCGTCTTTGTCTTTATGCTTCTTCACGCACTCATCTTCTCCTTCGCATGCGTCCACTACTCTCAAAAAGAGAGTCTCAAGTCCTCCAATGAACTCCTCGGCTTCACCTTCGTCATAGCTCGTTCAGCCGCCCTGGTTCTTCATGTCGACGTCGCCATCATTCTCTTGCCCGTCTCTCGAACCCTCATCTCGCTCCTTCGACAGACACCTCTGAATGGAATCCTCCAGTTCGACAAGAACGTCACCTTCCACATCGTCACCGCCTGGTCCATCGTGTTCTGGTCTTGGGTCCATACCGTTGCTCACTGGAATAACTTTGCGCAGGTCGCCGTCAAGTACAGGCTTGGTATCTACGGCTGGTTGGTTGCCAACTTTGTGTCTGGACCTGGTTGGACTGGCTATGTTATGCTTATTGCGCTGATGGGTATGGTTCTCACATCGACCGAGAAGCCTCGACGAGCAAACTTTGAGCGCTTCTGGTACACTCACCACATGTTTATCGTTTTCTTCTTCTTCTGGTCTATCCACGGAGCTTTCTGCATGATTCAACCAGATGTTGCGCCGTTCTGCACCAGCGTTGGCGCCTCGGCCGTTGGAGTCTTCTGGCAGTACTGGATGTACAGCGGTTTCATTTACCTGGCCGAGCGTGTCGCACGCGAGGTGCGAGGTCGTCACAGGACATACATCACAAAGGTCATTCAACATCCCAGCAATGTTTGCGAGATCCAGATGAAGAAGGAACACACAAAGACGCGGGCCGGACAGTACATCTTTTTGTGCTGCCCTGCCGTGTCGCTATGGCAATACCATCCTTTCACTTTGACCAGTGCCCCTGAGGAGGACTACATCTCAGTCCACATTCGTTGCGTGGGTGACTTCACCAAGGAGCTTTCCAAGGCTTTGGGTTGTGACTGGAGTAAGAGGAGGGAACCTGGCGGCGACGATTCCAGCAAAGTCGTTGGTTTGACTGGACGCGACTCCGAGATTGATCCAGCTATCCGCCGTGTTCTCCCCAGAGTCTATGTCGACGGTCCTTTCGGTTCTGCCTCCGAAGATGTCTTCAAGTACGAAGTCTCGGTGCTCGTTGGTGCAGGTATCGGTGTTACACCGTTCGCTTCCATCCTCAAGTCCATCTGGTACCGAATGAACTATCCCCAGAAGAAGACCCGCCTAGCCAAGATATACTTCTTCTGGGTTTGCCGTGACTTTGACTCCTTCGAGTGGTTCCGCTCACTGCTTCTGGCAGTCGAAGCGCAGGATCTGGACCACCGTATTGAGATTCACACATACCTCACAGCCGAGATCAAGGCCGACGATGCGACAAACATCATGATCAACGATGCCAACGCCGATAAGGATACCATCACTGGTCTGCGCAGCCCGACAAACTTTGGCAGACCCAACTGGGATATGATCTTTAGAGGTATCAGGAAGCTGCACAGTCCTGCCGAGGCGGGTGTCTTCTTCTGTGGACCCAAGGGATTGGGAAGTTCGCTGCATACGTATTGTAACAAGTACACCGAGCCTGGGTAAGTTTCTAAGCGATTGTCCACTATGTGAGAACTTCAGCTAACTTGATGCAGATTCTCTTTTGTTTGGGGCAAGGAGAACTTCTAAACTTTGTCTCTACCAATTTCATTCAAGTCCAGGCAAGTGGATAGTCAAGTTTGTAATAGTAAAAGGAACACGACGCATGGGATAGATTTACTGCAAGACCATCCATACCTGGTCTATGTTCTCGTTGAGTTATCATTTTAATACCGTAGAAACAGATGTTGCATCTCACCAACCAATACAATTTTTTTTTTTTTGGCAAGGTCAGCCACATATTTCCTGCTCACTATTGATTAAGGACTGTATGTTAACTATGGGGAGAGCAGTGTAAAGCTCGCGATTGAATCGAGGCGCAGCTGAAGAACTGACCACTTGGAGTGCTGACGTTGGACTCTCCATTCCACCCATGCCACATCTGACCCAGACCTCGTCTGAAACGTTTCACAAGCCTGGAAAGTATCCTATAGCCACAGCTGACTGTTTTTGTTGAATATAGAATCCTAAAGACGGTTTTTACTCAGAGCTACGGGTATAACGGCAGATGAGAGTGATGCTCCCGCTCGATCTTGATCATCTCGGACCATGTCTAATTCACCGAAGATTTGAAAGCGTCAGCAATCAGAGGGGGAGAGATAACATGCCATGACCAAGAATTCCATGCAGGGTCTAGACGTGGGATGCAGAGTCGAAAATGACATGTTTAGACAACGACTGATATGTGAATGTCTCACCACCCAGCAACGTGTTCGAATACCAGGACCGGCCCAGTGGCTGGAGATATGATAGGGAGAGGGATGCACCGATATAGAGACGGAAAAGGCTTTTAAGATGCATGGTTGTATTTCATTATGGGTGTTGTATGTATCGTATGCATCCAATGTGTCCACGTGCACTTGTGCTGACGGTCAGGCCGATGCAACCATCCATCCATACAGAGAGTTTAGTTGATAAAGACCCTGAAGATCTGATGCTGAAAGTCTAATTAACAGTGATCGTGGCCGTGTGAATATCGGGTGCGGGAAGTTAATCAAGAAGAGGGCTCGCTAAGACTCGAAGCCCTTGCCAATTCTATCTCAGCTCAATAATGGCAGTAAATCGCATCCGATTGCACGGTTGACCGACCCAACGGAAATCGAAACCAATTGGATGGCAGAAGGGTTTCCATTCTTGGGTCAGGCCCTGTCGTTTCTCCAGTGGAGGCTCCGCCCCGCCCCGCTGTGCCC
>VYWZ01001595.1:0-47815 GCA_008711595.1 Fusarium xyrophilum | reverse complement strand
AGGGGACCTTATAGTTCTTTATAGCGCATTATAGACTTAGTTTTAGGTTATTTTAAAGGGCCTGAAGGGCAAGGAGGATTCTAGCTTTATTTAAGGACCTAGATATATTTGGTTGTTAAGAAGTATCTGATTAGATAGTAATGATATAGAATGAGGGATTTCTGGGTCAGCATACTTATCTGGTCGACATGCTTATCAACCACGTTATGTGTTTGTCTACGCAGTTGATTGAAGCCAAGGGTGATTGATGAGATCACTGGTTGATGGACGATCCGCCGGGTCATACCGGAATATCCACCGCAACAGCTCCAGTATCTCCTTGGCTTCGATCTCGCCAATGTCATCTGTTCTTTCCACCATAAACTGGTCCTCGAGGGAAAGGAACTCGCCAAGATATGCTAGTGGAGGACCATCGCCTTCCTCGTCTGTCCGATCGCTCGACTTCATGTCTTCATCACCCCTTACATAGTCGTCCTCTTGAGGCTTAACTTCTAGTCTATTTCCGCTGGCATCAAAATATTGATCTGCTCGACGCCACATTTGAAGCAGTGGCTTGGGTAGTGGTCCAACGACCTCCCAGAGCTGAATGAGATGCTCATCATTAGAGGTCTCATCGTAGTCCTCTCCCTCAAGGGATTGAATTGCGACGAACAGAGGTCGGCCGATGATCATCTCGAAAATCAGACAGCCAAAGGCCCATATGTCAATACCTTTGCACAGACGTTCATTAAGAATCGTCTCTGGGGCTCGTAGAGCAACCGGTGTGATAGCTTTAGCACCCGTTATAGGATCTTCTTCGGTGAATGCTGCAAAACTCAGATTAGAATCCTTTCTATCTGAGCTTTCTAGTTGGGGAACTCATCGCCGCCCAAATCACTGAGCTTCACAAGAGGACGGAGGCCATAGGAGAAGTAGTCACTCAAAGGCCGAGGTTCAAGAAGATATGACGGGGCCCAGAAATCTTTCTTCCCATCTCTACGTGTGAGTGGCTGACCATCGCTTTCGGATTGCTTCAGGTTCATTTCTGTCTCTGGAGTAACCTTCGGTTGCTCTACACAAGTAAGAATGTTACCAGGATGTAAACCGCCGTGAATGACACCGTGTTGATGAAGGAAGTGCAGTGCCTGGATAGTGTCCCGGAGCGCATCCTTCGCGAAAGATGTTGTGAAACTTCTTTCCCAAGGCTCGCCAATCTGAAACTCTGGTCTAATCTTGAGAAGAGTTGTCAAGTTTGGACCCATGGTCTCGAAAACAAGGCCATCGTGCTCTCCATTGGGACCCTCGATCTTGATCGTGTCATGAAGGACTACGAGAAATGGGGACTCATCTTGGAGGTGAGATCTATAGAGAGAAACCTCTTTGCCGGTGTCACTTATCTGAGTTGCAAGAGGCCTGGAGTGACGTGCTTCAAAACATGCTCAACTGGCCAACTACTTACCTTTCATTTCGAGATGTGAAGAGTACGGAGCATTCTGCGAGTACCAGCTGCCTCAACCCCAAAATCCGGCAGCTAAGGTCAAAGATCCCTGTCGCGATCTCATTCCCATTCAACCACGACATCCGTCGCAGCTGATATCGAAACCTTCGGTTTCTCTTTGCTGTGACGAAATAGAAGCCCGGTATTTTCGAATATTCCACGAGAAGCTAGCCTTCGATCTGAGCGGTTATTTCGAAGCTTCCTTCTGGACACGGCTGATACCACAACAATGCCATCACGACCCTGGGATAAAACACGCAATTCTAGCTCTCAGCGCCCTCTACAAATCCGCATTATCTTCCAGCTCTCATACGGTCAATATGAACGATAAACACTATAGCTTTGCTTTGGTACAACAGAGGCAAGCTATTGTGTCGCTGCGCAAGGATCTGTCTAGCGGACAACCCCAGATAAGGCATGCACTCGTGGCCAGCCTACTTCTTTCATGCTTTGAGAGCTTCCATGGGGACTGGGAGACTGTGACGGAGCAAGTGTATCATGGTTTCAATATCTTGAAGCCTCTCAGCAAAGATGAGAGACAGCAAGCGACCGATAGCCTTACCGATATTGACCTGGACGTAGGATTGACTTTGCGTCGCCTTGAGCTGCAAATATTGTCATTTCTCGCCATGACCCCCATGTCGGAGCACCAATGACCTAAGCCCTGAAGAAATTGTTTTGGATCTACCGGATCAGTTTGCTAACTTCAACGAAGCCTTCGCAGCTGTAACTAAACTTGCTGTTTCCATTCTTCGGCATGCGAAGATATCCGCTCTGTGCCAAGATGTTCCAGGTACCCGGGACTTTCTTGCACAACAAAAACAACACCTGCGGAGATTAATAGATCAATGGACCAAGGTATATGAACCCATGTTTCTCGAAGCATGCCAGAACACTGTCGGAAGAGAGTATCTTGGAGTTCTCCAAGTCCGAATATGTGCCTGAAAGTGCGAAATATTGATTGCCACGAGCATGTCTGACACGGAAGCTGTTTTCGATGATTTCACAGCGCAGTTCCAGCGCATTATCCATTTTACGCGATATGTACTGCAGAAGGACTAGGAACT
This sequence comes from Fusarium xyrophilum, assembly GCA_008711595.1. Classification (NCBI taxonomy): domain Eukaryota; kingdom Fungi; phylum Ascomycota; class Sordariomycetes; order Hypocreales; family Nectriaceae; genus Fusarium; species Fusarium xyrophilum. The sequence continues at coordinate 45,271 of VYWZ01001595.1, read as the reverse complement.
TCGAGACTCGGATGGTCCGAGATTGCAATATGGCTTGGGTCTGATAATGGCTCTGTTCTTCACAGCTACTCGGTGCCGGAAGTACTTCTTATGCAGGGACGCTATCGCTATACTCCGAGAGTAGTCTTGTACTAATGGGATCTGGTATAGTTTGCAGGCGGCCAAGGTTGCGGAGTGAATAATCAGCATCGAGGAGGAGCGCTGCAGTGGATTGGAGTTCGTTCCGTTATAGTGTCGGGTTAAGCTACCCAGTTTCAGAGTGGCCCTGAAAGAGGATGTGATTGCTGTGGAATGCGTGAAGCCATCTGCTGATGGTACCTTGGAACTCCGAAAAGCACACCTTACTTGGCCTTGATGGGTGCGCACATTAGAGGAAGTGGCATCTCCAATTAGACCGGCCAAGAGCCATATATCGACTACTTTGGGCGAGAATGATGAATATTCTTGATATCACCTGCCTGGAATGAATAGTACAGAAGCTCAGTCGAAATCGTAGGAGGCATAGGATAATAGTATTGACATACCTAAATCCAAACTCCACGTGAGGTTGCCGGCAGGCTTCCATTCATTTATGCCAACCAAAAGGCACGAAGTGGCCTCTCGACTCCAATTAGAAGTTCGCACATTTCTCTGGTGGAGACAGAAGATTAATGGAAAACTCTACTTGACAGTCTAAGTTTATCATGCATGATAACTGTACAGAACAGCCTCTCATTTGCCAAAGAGTAACTAACTTGCCTACCTTTCCTAGCTCAGAGTCGCTTCTTGACCTTCTGTAAGGGATACAATTGTGAGGAGAAGGAATTTGAGATCCAAAGATAAAGTGAGAGTCTCGGAGTTGCTGGAATATGTCATACTCTGTCTGGGTTCTGATGACCTTATATTCTTCCGGACAATCGCACAAACCTCTCATCACCTGTTGACTCATTACTCACATACCAAGTCCGTAAATGCACCTCATACCTCTCCGCCATTTCCGCACCTTCTTTTCCCAATACTAACTGCACTGCCGTCAGCAATGAGTTCGTCGCCGTTGGTAAGCTGAGAGCCGGGACTAAAGTTCGTGGCTTGGAGCCATGTTGGGCTTAGTCCGGATCATGTAGCCTGAAACGGATTAGCTCTAACTAATCGTTGCATAGAACCATTCTGGGATTAGCGGGCAATGTCTTGGACCCCTGCAGTCCGTCAGCTTGTGAACAGACAGCGGATCACGAATTCATTAGTATAAGACAAAAGCTTATAAAAGGTTGAGTAGAAGTTATTCAGTACCTTCAATATGAGGTAAGCAACCACCTATCTATTTGCCTTTGCATCGCTTTCAGTTCTCCATCATGTCCTCATCTCAGCACGGCTGTGTCAAAGAGCTTCTCATTCAACCCCAAGCAACACGCATGGGTTATAGGCGTGGTGGAACTTGGATTGGCACGGTATATTGGAGCCAGCTCTGTAAGTCATATCACAGCAATCTCTCAGTCAACATATAGTGGCTAAAATCTGCGACTCAAGATGCCAGCTTGGGAGTTTCAGGCTCTACAGACTATTGCAGAGAATCGTGGTTGGCATAAGTTCATTTCCATGCAGAATTATTATAACGTTCTCTACCGAGAGGAAGAGCGAGAGATGATGCCACACGGTAAAGACGCAGGAGTTGTATGCTTTCCCGTAAGTCCAAAACTCGAATGCTTACCAAGTCGTCTTACTTACGCGGATTCTAGTGGTCTCCCAACGCACGTGGTGTCCTTGCTCGCCCCTGGAATGGTCTTGACGAAAAGACCTCATTGAGGACATATTATGACCAAACACTCAGTCGACTCTACGATCGACAGAACGAAGCAGACAAGGCAACTGTTGATATAGTTGAAGAGGTGGCCGAGGCGAGAGGACTTCCCATGGCGGTGATTGCGACGGCATGGTGCTTGTATCAAGGAGTAAATCCGATTATCCGATCATCGGCCTGAATAGCAAAGGACGTGTTGATGAAGCGGTGTCGGCTGCTATCATCACTTTGACGGATAATGAGGTTGCCAAGCTTGAGTCGGCCTACCGGCCGAAGGCTGTTACTGGATATTAGATAGTTGCGAAGCGCTGTTGTTATTACAGAGTATATATAGATAGACTAAGTGTACAGTGGTTGGATTATCGTTGCCTCCATTATCGCATCGAATTTTCCCAACCATTTCTTGGTCCACTGATGGTACTGAGTAGGCAATACCGAGTGAGCAATGGGTAAGGCAAGTCGCACGGTTTGTGTGCCGCAGTATCCGGCGTGCAGGCAGTAATCCACAGACATACAGACTGCGGTTGCCAGGCCTCGGATCTCCGAGCCATCTCTATCGCTAGTATCCAAAAGAGCGATTGATTGATTGACAATCATCCGATATGCATAATATGCAACGATAATAGTGTCTGACATGACATCGTGGTGATCGTATTGTGAGCGAAAGGGATAGCCCTCAGAAACAGGGGGAATAATAGCACGAGGATTTCTCAGGTTGTCGTCTCGGGATGTATATTCTTGATACCATTGCTGCACATCTCGCCGAAGCTGTTGGGCAGTTAAGAGGAGGGAGCTTTGTGTCATATCCGACATGGACTTGCTGCAAAGACTCATCCTATTCTGTAGCCCTGGAGTAAGTGCAAAGTAACCGTAGATCCGATGATACATATCAGGTGATGCCGGCAGTAGAGGAAACTCGATCAAGCCATCTGATCCGGCATACTCTGCCAACTTTCAGACTCCAGGATACATGGGTTCCTAGAGGTTGAAGCTTCAGAAATCTAGGAAGGGGTCATTATTTGTACCACATGTTGCAGAAGGGAAACTAACAATTGCTCCGCGACATGCGAGGAACATCGAGTACTCAAACGCAGACTCGCAACACCGCTGAGCAACCCGAAGCTGCATCAGTCGAGCGGCTCCCCCGGCATGCCTTATCCACGCATAGCCAACATTAAAAAAGGTCTTAAAATTCTGTAAATTAGCTCAAGAGTCAAAAGATCATATCAAATAGTAAACCGTACCTCGAATTGCCTCGGGAGGATTGTCGCACACAGTACGTCCGAGCTAAGCTGCTCTTTCACATCGTCAAGAGCCATAGCCAAGCTTCTCACAGCGCATGAATACGAGATCTCTGCGTTTAGCAGTGTGATAGGATCTCCATATAGCTTTGCGAAATAGGCCCAGGCTACCGATAATTTAGCATGATCTAGAACTACACTACTACCAAGGCGAGGTGGGAGATGCCATAACCAGCTGCCGAGAAAAGATATCTGAGCCGTGGAGGAACCAAGCGGAAACATGGCTGATACGAAGAGAGTATTTGGTCGCGCTCCGCCTTGAAGCTGCTTGGCTGGCGGAGCCTAAAGTCGTGGATATGGACCAGACCTCTATTATACCGACTGTCACCTTTATGTTCCTTCTCCTGTGTTAACGTGGTGGTAGGGGCATGAGCTTTGCGTCTTGAGCTTCGGACTTTAGGCCCTTCGTCAACGAACTTCATCTTGCGGGCGTAGCCGGGACAAATCCGCCCGCCTCTTCGGCATTGAGCGCAGCTTTGTCCTTCCTCGTCACACTGTCAATAGGCTTAGTACTCGTTACGTAAAGAGACGGCGAGATTCCTTCATACCTTGACGCTTCGCTGGAGACACGTGCGCCATCCCTTGCTTGTTGGTACACCGACCATTGCGATTTGCGGTCAGTGCAGGCGATCGTATCCCGGAGTAAGCTAATCGACATAAAGGCCTTGCCGCGCATAAATATTGATTCCAAGGCTTATTCGCCATTCAACCATGACGACTGTTGATAGCTTTCTTAGCAATCATGGGTCCAACATCTGACCTGGGTCGCTGCTCGCTTATCTTATAAGTACCCCTGTGCCGATCGCGGCCGGCCACCCTGTACTGCACCAACAAGCAGCGAATATCTCCAATCGGAGGAACGTAGGCTACTGAAATGGCTTGATGAGGCTTGTATCATCCTGTGGTTAATACTTCTATTATCTTAAAAACAGGAAGTGATGAATTCAATCTCAATCAAGAATTAAGGCAAATGAAGGAGTGGAGACATAATTGCACCTGAACTCATCAGGCACACTTCAATATATTTTCCCAATCTAACCCAAACATATCCAGAAACTCAAATGTTTGGAAAGTCTCTGCCCCGGACTCATATCCATCCGAATTTCCAATATCATCAATCATAGCGGACCTCTCAGCACAGTCGTCCTCAATCTCTGCGTAACCTTTATCGTCTTTATCACAGCTTACAGCAGAGGTTTGGGTCTCATCAGGGATAGCAACACCGAAAAATACTAAACTTGGGCTTGAGAGCTGTACTGTAGCCAGTAAAAGACTGAACGAAGAGTCCTCTGCATAACATCCAACCGCCAATGATAGATCAATCGTCCGTGACAGGCGAAAATAGAGAATAGGCTCCTGCCATAAAATCTTGCCCCAGTCGTCAGCTACCTGGACTGATCCAGATGGCTTAGAGCATAATGCACTGCTCGGGATGGAACCAGCTCTTGGGCAACAGGTGTCCAAGCTCCAAGAGGTAGCAGAGTCAATAGCAGCCCTGATAAAAGCCCAGACGTCGTCAACCCCGTCACAAAGGTTCTATAGTTCCTTCATCTTTTCCACATATATGTCAAGTCTCCCTTGATTTCGGGCTGTCTGCGACGGTGCCTTTACTAACCTAACGTCTCAAAGGTGTAGTACGAGTAGCAGCGCTACGTAAGCAACGCTAATAAATGTCAATCACGGTTGAGATACGCAACAGGCTCAACTTACATGCTGACTGGAAGAAATCTGGCGACTTTGAGTTGAACTAGTTCCTTCAGATTACCTGTGATTCCCAGTGTAGCGTCCCATAGCTGGAGCCGCGTCTGTTGCAGCTTGTCTGCCATATCGGCTCCTGGCGAAGTGAGACTAACGATGAATGCCTCGTAATGGTACAGCGCGACGCGGGCAGAGCTTGAAAGAAGGAGATGGTTAGCAAACAACCCCCGACTGGATTACATAACTTACTAGTAGTATATGTACATCAGATTCGTGTACAGAACGAGCGACTTTTCAGGACTTATGATCTTAGCATCGGTAGGGAATTGGATACTGGCCTTGTCGTACTAGGCTTCTAAGCTGATCTCGCAGAACCGGAGATACTCTTCAATCTCTTTTTGGTGCTCGATCATCGGAGAAATAGCATCAGCAGCGGACTGCCCCATCCTATAGACAGTCTGAACCGCGCTGGTGAATGGAACTGCCAGTTCGCAGAGACTGATGAATAGCTGGATTAAACTCCGTTTGGTTTGTGATGAGTACACTTGCGACCCTTGAATCTCTTTCTCAAAGACTTGTTCCGTCAAGTGATCCAGAGCTGGGTTTATCGAAGCAATATGCAACTGTCTACGAACGCCGAGGGGTAAGATCCGATCTCGCACTATGCGGCACCACCAAAGCCTCTTCAACTTATGAGTCATTTCTGAGTCTTGATCTGGCCTTTTGTGAAACTGATCGGCTTCTGCACCATACGCATACTGAATAGCAGTTGCAAGCAAGACGAAGTTTGTACGCGCCCGGTCTCGTCCGGTGGCGTAGTAAGTTAGTAGTAATGCCCCCTGTGCAAAGATACGAGGTCTCTGCCGGAACAGATGTCTAGTAGAAGCTATAAAGAAGTCAGCATTAAGATGAAGATCTTGAGTGTTGAACAGAGTACCTTGGCCCGACGATACTATCGTTCTCTAGCGTTGCGCCTGGAGGTGAACCCAAGACCCTTTCAGCGTCGAGAAAGGGACGAACTGATAATATTTAGTGACAATCATAGTGAGCACGGAACGAGATTACGTACGCTACATGAGACGAATAGCATTGCCTGGAGTAAGAAGAGCGAAATCGTTGGCTCTCCACGCGGCTCCTTGTCACCAGAGTAAACAGCCCAAAACTGGGCCTCGTCCAACAGAGGAAGACCAGGATGCACATGCAGAAAGTACTCTCGAATGAAGTCATCCAGGGCGTCACTCAGACATTTCCGCGACTCAAGATAGTAAACATCATCGGGCTCCAGGCCAGATATGTCAAGGGTAAGGAAGGGGTAATATGAGTATGTGATATGTGATCTGGTGTTTGATGTTGCACGCTGACGTGATATCATGCTATCTGGAACGCCACAAGATCCAAGACCATGACGATATTGGCCCGGAATCATTGACTGCTGCTTCTCTTTCTCAGGGCACCACGTTGTTGTCAAGTCTTCAATGTTCTCGAAGCACGTGGACGGACTCTCAGGACTATGGCCTGACTGACTCTCAAAGAGCAAAGACGACTGATATAAGCATCGCGGAGAGATAGCCTCCGCGACCCCAGCGTCTTTTGTCTCTTGTTGCTGCTGAAAGCTATTTCGGAACACCATGGGTTTTGGTTTCTCAGGCATGACTGGTGATCTCTTGCGGCTTTTCCTGTCAACATTCGACGGTACCATTACAAGAAAGAACTTACTATCTGGCCCTGCGGGCTATGACTGTGCATTCAGTATCATCAAGCGCGCAGTTGGTACACCTTCCGGGATTTCGGACAACATCGCAGCGGACTTTTCTCACTCGACAGTTCATACAATCTACGAGTGCTCATCTCCGCGAAGGCGCTGACTTCGGGGTTTCTGATTCCTGCATGATTAGGTTACAATTGGTGATGATGTGACAATGAAAGTTCAACTGGGTAGGTAATGCAGAGAAGAGGAACCGGCTGGCCGGAGAGTTCAGACGTGGAAGAGCATATCGCGGGGTCAATCTGGGGAATTCGAGAGAAAGCAAAGTATATTCCAGCAGTAACTTGGACTCCTAACTTGTTTGGTCAGACTATTCTCTTAACAACACGACGTGCTTCTTTCTGTCCCTGATATAATGGCTAGTAAGAGCAGTCAAAATATCACTAGTTTGAGAATAAACTTCACTACCGGAATCCTCGGACTGTCTCATAAAAACAAAAGCGTCAAATTGCCGATCAGTATAACCCTCAATCTTGGCGACCTGCAGTTAGTGTCACTAGATCAATCAACCATTCCCCGCCGACTCAATATTTCTGCCGAGGGTGAATTTTCCACCAAACATCTTCTAAGCAGGCAGGACAAGTTCCCCCACGAATTGATCATAGACGAGGACTAGGGTCCTTGCTAGCAAAGCCATCCTTGATCAATCATCCAAGAATCTTGCCAGACGGGGATTTTGGAATGGCGTCGGTAAATTCGACACCGCCTGTGATTCGCTTGATGGCCGATAGACGCTTGTCCATGAATGAGAGAATGGACTCGGCTGTCGCGTCTGGCTTCTTTCGCACGATGTGGGCCTGAGGATGTTGGTGTCCATCTCTGTTGTGTCCCTATTAGTGGGCTTCCGTTGTGGTGGAAGACGTCAACGTACCATAGAACCCGAATGACTGCGCAGCCCAAGATACCATCGTGTTCTAGAAGATGACCTTCTAGTTCCGATGGCACGACCTGGAATCCCTTGACCTTAATGAGTTCCTGGGATTCACCGTCAGCGCGCGTCGTGTGCAAGTTCCCGCCGACACAAACCTTTTTGCGATCAACGATAGTAATCGGCCCAGTCTTATCGACCTTGACAATGTCCCCAGTCTTGAGCCAGCCATCATCAGTGAAAGTCTCCTTGGTAGCAGCAGGGTTCTTGTAATATCCCTTAAAGACATTAGGTCCGGCAAGTATAGCCTCCCCTTCTTCTTCATAACCAAGAGCCTTGCCATGCTCATCGATGACTTGAAGCTGCATGTTGGGAACCAGGTATCCAACGCTTCCATGAGAGGGATCAAATCATCAGGTCCAGAGATCGAAATCGACATGGTAGCCTCACTCATACCCCATCCTTGACGGCTGCGGGCGCCGATCTTGCTGAAGAGTCCTTCGAGTCGATTTTCGACATCGGCTCGGAGAGGTGCTACTCCACAAACAAGGAACTGAACACTGGAGAGATCGTGCTGATAAGCAAGAGGACTCTTGACGAGCATGGATACAACTGGGGGCGCGAAGACTAAGGAAGTCACTTTGAAATCCTGGATAGTGCTGAGAAACGACTTGAGATCGAACTTTGGCAACACGACGGTGGTACAGCCTCGTTTCACATTCATGACACAAAAGGTAACGAGTCCCACTGAGGTCACCAGTCAATTTTTGCCACGAGCTTCAGGTATGTAGAGTGGCCTACTCGCATGGTAGAATGGAAGAAAGGCGCAGTGGACATCATTGGCTGCAAAGCTTGGGTCATTCTTTCGCTTTCTCGCCACGCGGTCAAGGTGTAGATTCTGCTCTGCGTCGGCGACCAAGTTGCGATAGGTTACCTCACACGCTTTCGGGAGGCCGGTCGTTCCACTGCTGAAGTTGAGGACAGCTGGTCTGCGAGATATGTCAGCGCCCGTTGGCTTCTAAGATGATACATTGGCATCATACTTATCAGCGAGTACTTTAGGGTCTGAAATCCTCTCCCAAGAATGCATTGCGTAACCTGATAATCTTTGGAAGGATGACACCCCACCGACTGAGCTGCTGCCCTTGGAGTTGATGAGGACTAATGAATTGGGTGGTAAGCCTACAGCCTCTGCAGCTTTGTTCGCCATCTCAAGGCGGGGAATGTCGATGACGATGCATCTGGCACCCGAGACTTTGAGTTGATTGATGAGTTCTATCATTCTTAGCCAGTGTGAAATTACCAGAGACCACTATAATCGACGACTGACCAGAGTAGGTGTACGTCGGATTGGCCCCAGTGAAGACGCCTCCGGCCGCAATTGAGGCTAAGATTACTGCTGGGTAAAGGATCTACAATGATTAGCAGAAGGAACCGTGTGCCGGTTAAAGTGACTGACTGAATTCTCACAAAACCCCAAGACAACATCGCCGTCTCGTATGTTAAACACATGTCGCAAATCAGCCGCTATGGACTTGACCATATGCTTCAGCTGTACTCTGTTAAGTTGATTGGTCGGGTCATGAGCCTCAACATATACAGGCTTGGCCGACGAGGCTTGTTGCGATTCCTCCGATGACAAGTCTTGACATGGCATTAGTGACAGCTAGATCTTGAGCTCAAAGAGGAGGCACATACCGAATATGTAAGCGAGGACGTCAACCTCAGGAATAGGAATGTCATATCTCGAGGTGAAGATCATGGCGAAGGTTTGAAGGTATTAATGCTGGATGGTAATTGTGGAAGCGGTGTGATAATACTGTAGATAAATAATAGATACCTTAATAATCACCAAGTCGCCAAGCGTCACGCGACCACGGACGGCCCAGCGAGCAACCGACGATCCAGGATATGAACATCTAATGAGAGAATCTACATAGAATTTGATCACCTCTCTGTTTTTAATGTCAAGATGTCCTGGTGCAAACAGTTTACATCTTCAAAACCCAAGGCTTGATGACCATCCTGCTGGTGCTTGTTGCATCGCGTATTGATTCCAATTATTAAGTTTGCTCGATGACTGTACTGACTAATGCTTAACATGTATTGTCCATGTGGTCACTTTTCTACTAGATCTCTCGTCTTTGTGTGCGATGCTAGCGGATTGTATAATACCCGCGGTTCTAGCCTTGAGCTCCATTGGCACTAGACCATAAGGCGAATACTTGTGTAGGATTGCATCAGCTTGAATATAAGCTTTCAGCCTGATGCGTAGTGAGAAGTCCATCTGTTATGGGAACGATTAGAAGGGATCATGTATGCAGAAGGATCTACATAATAAGACCATCATGGAATAAACAAACCGGAGCGTCCAAAGATACCCTTCTCATGGATGCATGTTGCCCGTTAGATAGTTTCGCAGCTTTCCACATCCAAACAATGACCATTTCAACTACGCCACTCCTCTGTTTATTGCTAAAGTCTAATTATCAAGACACATTTAAGTAGTCAAAGTCACACATGAAGGGAACTTTATACTGTATGAATGCTATTGAACATGGAGTTGGACTAGCACAAACGAGCTAAATAAGACCACTTTGGCATATCGCAATCACAAGACTTCAGACCCTGCAACACCAGAATCTTAGAAGGTGTGAAGGTAGTCCCCAATATAGGAGCCACCAAGCTTCGTGACCTGCTCAGCAATCTCCCCAGCACCAAGAGACCTGGCCAAGTTCTTAGCAGCCTCTGAAAGCTTGCCTTGAATAGTGACAATCATAAATCGGTGCTTCAAAGGTCAGCAGGAACCATTCAAGATTCCCCAAGTGTACATACCTGGTAAGGCTTGTTGTCCTTGTCATGAAGAGCAACCCAGCGACCGTCGCCATTCTTGTTCTTCTGGCCATACTGGAAGCGATCGCTGATGCTCACGATCCAGTTGTCTTATCCAGATGTCAGTAATTGTTCAATCAAATTAGTTGTGTTTGGTACTTACTGCCCTCCTGTCGGGCACCGGGGAGCTTTCCAAGGTACTCATCACCGTTGGAGTCCTTATAGAAGCGGTCTTGGATGTACATCAAGACATTGGCATTACCCTTGGATTGGTTCTGGGCGTTGACGACGTAGTAACGAGCGGTGCGAGTGCGGAACATCTGGGACCATGAGATCTCAACTGCGTTCTGCTCAGCCTCTGCTGTGTAGGCGGGCACAGAGAGTTGATCTCCTTTGGCAGGGATAGACATGATTAAGAAAGTGGATTTGAGGTTTTTGGGTACAAGAGGTAATGAAATGATGATTGATGTAGTGATGAAATATTGGAATACGTGGAAGGTTTTGTCGTTTAAATATTAGAATTGCTTATGCTGAAGGGCTGGTCCCGCCTCTCGGTGCAATACTATTTATGGTAGGCGCAGCTGAAAGGAAGCTCTAGATTCATGGTAACCTGTCATCACCACTGATTCAGAAGAGCACTGATCAATAGTGTCTTTAATTCCCGAGCTATTGGGTAGCGATAAACGCTAGTGAGCGCTCACATACAACCTCATTCTCTCATCAATCAAAGCTGTCAAAGATGGGCTGCGGGCGCGACTTGATCATCACTGATAGGCATTTGATCGGACCATATCCTCCCTCGATCCTCCATCTTTAAACTGCCATGTTACGCTTATGGAATAACGAGGCTAGCTGAGCTGCACAGCTCGCCACACGCATTCAAATCGGGGTGCTATTGAACTAGTGGTCTAGGCCCATGCATGTCTCGGCCAGCCCTCATTGCACAATTGGCTGGACAGTTGAACTATTAACGTTAATTACGATATCACCCGTTTCATGCAGCCACGACATTTGTTCACACAACCCGTATGCAGGGGCTCTACCATTGATATGCTGTGTCTTGCCCGATCATGATTTGAATTATCGTGGATGGACGGCTGTGGCTGGCTGTTGAGTAGCCTTTATTACTTCTTTTGAACCAGGTCTTACCCGATTTGTTCGAGGTTGAGACACTGTTTTCTGCAAAAAAAACACAAGCTCAGTCATGTCGGCGCGTCGAAGGGTACCTGGAAAAACTCCTGAATAAGGCTGGCTGCAATGAGACATGCAGTAATGGTGGGGGAAAGGGATCGCAACACCATCATGCTCATGGGAACACTGCCACCTGAATGACCAAGTCACATAATCTCGAAGGGGAATACTTTTCGCGTTCAGGCTAGCTGGTACAGTCCTGGGTCAGAGCGCTCATATCAAGAGCGTGGGAACTAGTCTGAGTGCCATGAACTTCAGTTTACGCCATGGGGTTCTTTGTATTCCTCAACTTTAAAGTGTCATCCGTTTTTTGTTATCATACAGACACATATCCAATACCCTCTGAATATATAGTGAGTGCAATTTTAGTTACTCAGAATACTCTCGATAGGCGTTACAACTATCATCATAGACGCGTATTACTTGGCTACTGCACTATCCTACAAGCAACACATTCCAACTTCAAGGTACAAACAACCCTCCTTTGCTTGCTGTACTCCATCTAGACCGAGAGTCTATCGGACATAACCGGACTATCAAGAAGACTTACCCAAAATAGCATATGTGATAGCGATGCCTTGCGGCATGGGTTACTGGCGGTTGCAAATTTCAAGGCTCCGTGGACAGTGACAAGAAGGTAGGTGTATGTGGTAACGGAAACCCATCCCTTTTGGTACCTTTCAGCTCTCCAAAACTGCATCTACATGGATCTGGCATACCAAAGCGAAGCCAAGTCCACGGTTCTCAGAGACAACAGAGTCTAGTAGGCGCCCGTATGATGTATCTGCATGCTTCCGATAGCCGCCTGCATGTTCACTCAATATCACATAGCCTCGTGTTGTGACACAGCCTGCATGAATATCGGGTTGCAGGCTGAAACATTCTCCACCACCTTGAAGACCCAATATTTGCCACTAGATCTCATGAATTGCCCTTTATGGATAGTTGATTGGATTCGGCGCTGCTGAAGAAGAAACCTCGGAAATGAATACTGAAAAGGGACAAGGAGGATCAAACGGAAATGACCATGTGAAGAATTCTGTGAAATGGAATCATGTTGTTAGTTCTAAGGGATGGGAGAAAGGCCTTCGTTGACGTAAATTGAGGTATAAGATCTTGACTGTTTCCATCCCAACAATTCAACATCACTCACTTTCACTCATCACAACTCTAAACACTGACCAGTCTCATCACTTAGTATTCACATCTTATTACACTTTTTACTATGTGCTCTACTTTCACCCCATCCAGCCGCCCAGCTGCATGGACCCTCGACCAGCCAGAGGCTGATGTCGCGGTCAACGCATGCGAGTTCCAGTCATCTGAGTTCAACTCCACCGGTTTCTCTGCTGCTGACTTCTCCTCCACTGGCTTCCACAGCACCATCGTTGATAAGAACGGCTGGACTCTCCCTGACACCACCATCTCTCCCGACACGGCGATGGCCCGCTGTAAGTCTTCTTCCCCTTAGATCAAACTTCCAAAACTCACCACCCCCAGCCATCGTGAAGATCGAAGCCCGTTTTGCCAACAAATTGACCGGCTACTCCATCTGGAAGATCAGTACCGGCCTCCTCGTCAGTCCGGATTTCGTCGTCGCAGGTAGCGAGGCCGTCTACGATGCGGAGTATCAGCTTGGTGCAGCTACCCAGGTCAAGTGCCACGTTGGATATCGTGGACGCGACATCCAGCCGCGATATGGCCAGCGTGTTGTTTTCTCTGCAGACTGGACTGAGGGTTCTGAGAGGCGCTCGCGAGATATCGCTTTTATTCAGGTTGGGCAACCTTTTGCTTCGAGCACCCAGGTCCAAGGTATGTCAGGTCAGATGGCTTCAGCGTCTTCATTTACTGACTGAGCGGCATCTGCAGAAGAACCCGCCCCCGCCCCCGTCACTGTCTGCACGAAGTGCAGTGCCCACGAGGTCCCCGTCGCTCAACCCGAGCCTGAGCCCGAGGTCACTCAGACTGATGCTCCAGCTCCCATCTGTGTCGAGCCCGCAGTCGAGGAGCCTCAGCTCGCGATTCCGACCCCAGCAGTTGAAGCAATCCCCGAACCTGTCCCTGAAACTGGCTACGTTGCAATCGACATTGACAACACGCCCGATGCTTCCGTCTCCGACGATGTTGATCCCTTCTACGAAACCCTCAAGACAGTCTCCCAAGTCGACACCAAGACCCTCGACATCGAATCCTCACTGATCGACGATGTCGGCCAATTCGTCAGTGTCGCAGCTGGCTCTCTCGTCAGCCACGTCGTCGGTGCAGAGGCCATCTCCAGCGGCAAAGCAACCAAGCTCTCCGGTGTCTCCGAACGTGCTCTCCTCGCCGAAGCATCTCTCCAAGCTGTTTTCGCCATCGAGCAGTCCACCGAACTCGATGAGATCATCGCAGCGATGAAAGACAACTGGACTGCCAATGCTCCCCAGGTTGAGCAGCTCTCTGAGCTTCTTGCACCGTACCTGGCTGAGGCTGCTCGATGCATCATCGAGTACCACCAGGAAGATGAGGCTACCGTGAGTGTTGATACAGCCAAGGCCCCGAAGCGCCGACACCTTGGGATTCGACAGTTCCCAGTCAGCGAGGCAACCAAGGGTTTCGTCAAGGGTCTCTTCGAACCTACGCTCCCTCTCACAGGTCGTGAGGATGTCTTCTCCTCTCTTGGTCCTGCCCTCCGCAGTGCCGTTTCCGCTGTCGAGCAAATCGTCTGCCAAGCTGGAACCACAGCTGTTGATGTGATCACGCCCAAGCTCCTCACCAAGTACAAGGGCCCTGCCCCCTCAGTTGACGACATTGAGGCAACTCGTGTTCTCGTCCAACGCGCCATCATGGCAGATGCCGCTTATCAGGCCCTCTCTACCCTTCCCCGCGAAAAGCTCCAAGCTCTGAAAGTCATCCCTCTCGATACCGAGCTTCCTCCTGCTGACAACATCTTTGACTTGATCAAGAATATTATCCAGATGATTGGTCCTGTTTGTCTTCATGATGCTAGGCAGGCTGTGCACAAGTTTTTCCCTCTCCTCGCCGATACTCCTACCAAGGCTCCCAAGCCTGTTCCTGCTAAGACTGCAAGCAGCAAGTTTGCGCTTCGGGACTTTTTGAGCAGCAAGAAGGGTTCTGTCAAGACACTCTAGAGCTACTATGAATGAGATGGTGCTTGGTTATGCGATTATGTGTTTGGATTTTGGATGGAGGGTTGGAGGATAGACTAAGGGAAGACAACCCAACGAAAAAATAACGAGTCGACACGAAGTTGGAGAGGCGCCAGTGGAAAGTTGGGGATCAAGCTTGTTTAACATCGGAACCGGCCGCAACCGGAAACTTCCCTTTGTCTTTGTATCTAGTTATTCTAATTTTGTGCTTCTGTATTTAGTTTTAGTCTCTGCTTAGTTGAAACCATCAGCTGTTGCAATACCATGTCAGCCTGATTCTCATGTCCAACGTTAGCAGGCTTGTAAACAGATGGCAATTTCCCCAAGATCAGCTGAACTGGGCATGATCCACTGTCATCGTGTCCAAAGTCAGAGCCTATCAAGTTGCTTCCGCGTATTCACTGACATGGTTTATCTCCGCACTGGGAATGCCTCCTCCATTCTGATGCGGGGATACCAAAGTCCCGTTCTCGATCAACAGATCATCATTCAGAGTACGGAGTACATCTCCAAGTGAACAAGTCCCCTCCTCCCATCACTCGGCCCTGCTCAGCAGTAAAGTGCGTTCCCCTCACCTTCATCAGCCCTGTGGCCATTATTGGTCTTGGATCTGGATCCTCACCAGCCCTGGCCATCACCTCTGCATTCGCTGGCATCGCAACGTCGTATGCCTCTGTGGCTTAGCTCGTGCCGAATGTTCCGAGCTGAGACACAGCCTTCCGCAACGGGGTTTCCAAAGAAACTGAAACTCTCTCGGCCGAAGACGACCTGAGAAGACAGGGGTTTTGTTTGGTCTTCTGCTGCAGGCACACTGGAGAGAACATGTTGTTATATACTAATACGCACACAGAATGGTTAACTTGTCATAAAAGTATAACGTATACTGAATGGCTCATTTATCAAGAGTTGATATTAGATAAGAGGAAAATAGAGTCTATTCTGCCTGAAAGGAAAAGGGAAAAAAGCTTGCATGTTATTTTTACCGAGACGCCGAGATCTATCTGACCGAGTGGCAGAAGTCGGTGGCATCATCAATTAATCTCGGCCGAAGAAGCCGTCAGTGGATCTCAACCTTTTTTGTCGCTGTCCACGGAACGAACTAGCCACTCAAAGACGCGTCAGTCCCTGCAACCAGTCAAAGCACTACTCACCATGAAACTCTAGCATGTGCTAAGACCCATTGAGATCATACCGTTGGCTATCCCGTAAATTGCGCCCCTTGGGCCAAGGGCTTCAACTCAACTTATTTATCTGGCGACTCGCCCTTGTTGACATTTGTTACCTCCCACTCTGAGTTCCCGTCTTGTTTCGTTTCGTCTTTTATTCTCATACAGCCGTTTTTTTTTTCTTTTGGTCAGGATGCTTGGCTTGGTGGCCCTCTCGCTCTGGCTCAGCGCAGCCATTGCTGCTCCGGAAGACACGGCTTTGATCCCCAGGGTCAATTCAGTCGAGATCCGAGCCCTACCAAATTCTCCGAGTGGTGGATATGCCCCGAAAGTAGTCGACTGCCCATCAACGCGTCCAAAAGTTCGTCTTGCGCATGGATTGTCCAGCGAGGAAGAGTCCTGGGTTCGAAAGCGCAGAAATAACACCATCGATGACCTCAAGACATTCTTGTCGCGAGCCAACATATCTGGCTTTGATGCCGAGAGTTTCGTTGAGAAGCATAAGAACAATGCCACTGGTCTACCCAACATCGCCATCGCCGCGTCAGGCGGTGGTTATCGCGCTTTGATGAACGGTGCAGGATTTCTCTCAGCTGCTGATTCGCGCAATGACAAGACAGGCCCTATCAGCGGCCTACTCCAGTCTGTAACGTATCTAGCTGGTCTTTCCGGTGGAGGCTGGCTCGTGGGTTCCATCTTCGCCAACAACTTCTCCACGGTCCCAGCTTTGCAGTCCGGTGACAAAGTCTGGCGCTTTGACCGCTCCATCTTCAAGGGTCCCAAGAGCTCGGGGATCAGTCTCCTCGACACTGCCGAGTACTGGGATGAGATGAAAGATGCCGTTGATGACAAGGACAAGGGCTGGAAAACTACGCTCACTGATTGGTGGGGTCGCGCGTTGTCGTATCAGCTTGTTGATGCGCCTGAGGGTGGACCTTCTTACACTTTCTCTTCCATCGCCGATACCTCCAACTTCAAGGACGCAGACACGCCGTTCCCCATCCTCGTTGCTGATGGTCGTGCTCCGGGCGAGCTCGTCATCTCCTTGAACGCCACTGTATACGAGTTCAACCCATACGAGTTCGGTACATGGGATCCGACAACCTTTGGCTTCGTGCCTACCGAGTATCTCGCCTCCAACTTCACCAACGGAACCATCAACTCCAAGGATGAATGCGTTCGAGGCTTTGACCAGATCGGCTTTGTTATGGGAACGTCCTCTTCACTGTTCAACCAGTTTCTTTTCCACAACATGACCAGGGTCGGCAAAGAGAATGATATCCCAGAAATTGTCGTCAAAGCCATCGAAGGCGTCTTGGTCGGCTTGGATCGAGATGACGATGACATCGCTGATTATACACCCAATCCCTTCTTCGGATGGAACCCTACCGACAAGAGCGTCAATTCCAAGGACCGCCAGTTGACTCTTGTCGATGGTGGAGAGGATCTGCAGAACATCCCTCTCCACCCATTGATCCAGCCTGTTCGAGGTGTTGATATCATCTTCGCCATTGATTCGTCGGCTGATACGAACAACTGGCCCAACGGTACTGCTCTCCGTGCTACATACGACCGGGTTGGCTCCACCATTGGCAACGGCACACAATTCCCTTCTGTCCCATCAGCCGAGACCTTCATCAACGAGAAGTTGAACCAGCGCCCCACGCTCTTCGGCTGTGACGCCAACAACTTTACTCTTTCAGACGGCGAGGTTCCTCCTCCGCTGATCTTCTACATCCCCAACGCTCCCTACACCTACCACAGCAATGTCTCCACCTTCGACATGTCGTATACAACCGCAGAGCGCGATAGCATTATTCTCAATGCTCTCAACGGAGCGACTCAGGGTAACGCTACCATTGACAAGGAGTGGCCTGCTTGCGTGGTGTGTGCGGTCATGAGCAGAAGCTGGTGGAAGGCGAATGAGACTGTCCCTGATGCTTGCAAGACCTGCTTCGATAGGTACTGCTGGGATGGAAAGACCAATGACACTGCTGTTGAGAGCTATGAGCCTGAGTATATCATTGGAGGAAATGCCACCGCAGAGGCGGCTGATAACGCAGCTGGAGCCAGGCTTGGTCCCAGCTGGTTTGTCTCGGCTGGTGTCGGGGCTGCTGCTTTGTTTGCTCTCATGTGATAGCGGGAATGTATTTGTAATATTTGATAGACTTTAGTTCTCATACTTGTTCAACTTTACCAGTTCTTGTGTAACCGTTATTATGTAACTGTATCCTGCCTTGTACGACCGTGCTAGCCTAGCCTATTGGTGACCTGAACCTTTGCACTTCTTTCTCTTCAATCAGAGGCGCCAAGTCGCCTGTTCCGCTGCCTGGTCAATACTGCCGGCGGCTAGACAGTCGGCTTGAAGTCGCCGAACGAGATGACTCGGGCAAAGTTGTGGAGGTACGCGGCGATCTGGTGACAAGTCTTTTATCATTTTGACTCCATCTTCCACGGTCTGTAATAACGCCGCCCTCACATCTTCAGCGACCCAATAAGCTCAGTCAGCTGCGGCACATCAGCCGGAATGTCGTCCCACGTTAGTAACTTCTGTGTCTTTGCGTTGATCATGTTCGTGTAAATATCCGCCATCCTCCTACTATCCCAAACGCCCTCCCGTCTCCCCAAACACCTCAGAAGCCTCACCGCCTCCCATTGCACGCTCGTGTCCTGACATGATATTATAACGTAGGATATTGGGGGGACGAGATTCGCCTGGAATGTAAAGGTCTGTCCCTTGTCGTTTTGTGTCATCTTGATGATCTCTTCCGCCTTCTTCAGTATCTCGATACAATCGGCTGTTTCGAGGTCGTCGTCTATGTGGTTGAGCTTGAGAGTCGCCTGCCATGTCGTCTCTTCGCACTCGAGTACTTTGAATCGAAATAGCTCTGAATTCGAGGCTTTGGATGGATCAAATGTCTTTTTGAAAGCTCGATATCGTGCGCTCCAATGATGGTAGAATGCATCTGAGACCAACTCTTTACCTCGTCGTGCGCATGAAACCCCCCCATCGCCGCACAGTTCCCCATCTGAGCAATCTGGGCATTCGGCGTACAACTCTACATCGCAAAGCATCTCGACATGTGTCAGTGCTGCAGCTGCAGCTTGCGCAGAAGTAAAAGGTTCGCCCGGTACTTCCAGATCGATCGGGTCCTGCTTATCAGCCCATTCTGTGATCTCCGCGACAAGCTTGGGGGAATGGTTGTCCCCCACGTAGAAGAACAAGTCAGAGGCCAGGCCGCATAATGAAGGGCCAATGTTTTCCATAAACTTCGCCAGGTCCCGTCGATCACAAGCGTTCAATAACGAGAATGCAGCTTCCAGATGCCGCGTGACGTTCTTGTAACGCCCGTAAAGACTCTCTGTGCAGATAAATATTAAACAGCATGTTAGAATAACCTGAAAGTCTTTATCAGGTGAGTTCATGTACTCCTGCACCACCCGGATAGCATGATTGTACTGCTGAATAGATGCGATCTCGTAAGATCGAGCGATGGATTGCGTTAGCGAGTCAGTCTGGGTCTGAAGCTTGAACGCCTTGTGCGCGCCTCCCAACGCCCCAATGGCAGCTTTGACGGGTTTCGAAGTCTGGCTGAGTGGTAACGCGTACGCGTGCCAGAAACCCATCGCGTTGAGTGAGCTCGCAAGTTCTGATACCGTGTATGTGCGGAAGTGGTGGCAGACGTCTAGCTCTATTGTTGAACCAAATGTCTCTGGTGCGAGGGCTGCTGGGACAAGAAGCTTGGAGGCTGTCGCGAGGCGGCGGGAGATTAGGTCATATTGTTTTCTGTGAAGGGCGAGAGATTTTGTCTTTGGTTTGGTTTCTGCGGGAGAGATGTAGCCGTCGCACGTCCGCTTGTCCTTTTCACATCTGAAACACGTGGGTTTTCGTTCATCGCATTTGAGGTGTCGGATTCTAACTTCGATCAGCAAAGGTCCAATCCAACAACGCGTGATAATAGGCTACAAACTTGCTACGTCAATTAGCAGATAATAGGAAATGTCTGAGTGCTTGACTTACCAAGTTCTACAGCCAGATCTCACCTTTGGCGCCCCCGCCCTCTTCCATTTCACCTTCTCACCAAAGTCTGACATTCCGGCGTGAGATCAGGACGAAGATCCCCATGTGGTGATAAGCGAGCGTACGAGGCCTAGTATATGATAGCAATACGCACAGGCCCTTCATTCATTCCAGGGAACGTCTCCCGTTACATCGCGTGAGTCATGAGGGATGTTGAGAGTTGAGCAGGGAGAAGCGACAATTTCTTTGCAAGGGCCGGGGCTCTCGTGATCTACGACGGAAGAGGTAAAGACGCTGGCCCCCTGGAGGTGGGGTCATGAGCTGTGTGCGCACAGCCTACTCCGTATCTGTACCCTGATCTTTGGCTGAAGCGACCCAGCTTCGCAGCGACCACCTTCTGGATCCGTCCGCCGGGGTGACGAGTTTGTAGGGCTTAGATGCGGCTCGTCAGGGGTTCATTTATCCTAAGTCTGCCGTGCAAAGCAAGGTTATCCAGGCTCTGAATCGGTGCGGCCGCTTCCGGCCCTTCAGATGGATGGCCCGCTGTCACTCAGAGTATCTTTCTGCAGGAGTTTCTATAAATAGACATACCCTATACAAACTTCGGCAAGTCCAATTTGGGACGAAGCTATTGTCGTTTATCTTTACTTGAACTCAATAAATTCTGGGCTTGGAGTACTTCTAATATACAAAGCCTTTCTATCTAACCTTCTTGTTGTTTCTAAACTTGAAGCAGCAACTAGTGCGATAGAAATTTTATGCGCACGGTTTGGGCGAGATCTCCATGATGATGGACTCTGTAGGATGGGTAAGACTGAGACGTCGCAAAGGTAATTAGCTTGAATTCAGCGCGTTCGTCAAGCGAGCCTATACTCATGATGTCACAAGAAAGTATTAGGCAACCCTACACCGCTTGTACAGAGACTTACTAGACTTCCATATTCATAGCCTAAGGATTGCGTCAGCTGACGGCTTACGACTTGGAGGGTTATAAGCAAGGAATCCACATAAAAACTCAGACCAAGACTTCAGTACTTGCGATCAAACCTCCTTACAGCAACCAAGAACCTGCGAGAGATATCAAGGTTCATCGCCGCAAGCATGACATCACAACAAGAACTCAGAAAGACTATCGAAATTCGAAAACACAACAAGACAGTTCTTGGGTGCCTACAAAGAAGCCAGAGAACAAAACAACCCAGCACTTATCAACCGCGATGTCACCGACTCTTGCAAAAGATACCTCAAGCCAGCCGGAGTTCTTCAGCTATTCGGACCGCCTCCGGAAGATGGCTTGAGTAACGCCGACTACGAAGCCGCCATGGCGCTCGACCTCAAGAAATATGCAGTCACCTACAGCGACATCTCTGACTTGACTGTCGACACCGAGTCGTGCAAGTCAGCGGCGAAAACTATGACGGGTATGAAACACAAGGATGGCGAAGAGCATGTCATAGAGCATTCATGGGTCTTGGGCTTTGATGAGGATGGGTCTAAGGTCACAAAAGTCATAGAGTTTTGTGACATGGATGGGCTGAGAAGCTATGTTTGCCAAGGTGTATAGTGGCAAAGAAGGTAGTTAGTAACGTAGAAGCTAGAGTACATATCATGCATGGTGCGTATAGTCAACGATTAGAGCTCGTATAGCCAATCTATGAAGCTTGCTTATCGAGGATAACGGTCCTTTCTTGTCAAGCGCCACTAGCGCACAAGACCGTGCCTGTGTGATACCGCCTGCAGTCCAGAGCCCGACTAATGTATGTAACGGAACTGGGGGATCTCTCTATCTGTCTTGTCGCTAAGATTGATCCCTTCTAACGGCACCTCTATGGCATGTCCAGCATCGTCTCGCTTCTTGTTCTCCCAGATAAGATGGAAACGCAGGACGACGCAGAGAACAGCAGAAATTGCCAAGCAGATCATAACAGCTAGAAATCCAGACTTGTAGCCAGGGGCCTCGGAAGGGAAGAATAGATGAGGACCGATAATATTGCCAGCACAGTATACGATAAAGACCTGATTCGAGTCAGCGTACTGAGGGGAGGGACTGAAAAGACTGGGATGTACTCACCATAGCACTAACTGTAGTCTTCTTAGTAAAGCCAGCGAAATTACTCGATACCATAGCCATGGTCATGGGAAAATTGGCGGTAAAGGCAACACCGAGAGCACAACCCATGACGCGAGTCCACTTATGGGCTGGGTCAACCTCACGCACCATGACAGCCCCAACGATGCTGACAATGATATTGAAAGTCATGAACAAAAGTCGAGTATTTGGGAGATAGGTGCTTCCAATAACCGATATGAGAACAAAGACCAACTGAAAGACAGATGGTAGGATATTGATAAGAAGCGTCTTTAGAACAGAAAAGCCAAGGCCCTGGATAACAATAGTGTTGAACTGTAAAGCTGTGAGTCACCAGATACACACACGCAAGGGGATGACTTACTGTAAGAAGTCCATTGTTGGGGATAATCGTGGCGAGATAACCGACTATGAGAAGCCAGGCATTTGGGTCGCAGAGTGCCTCCATAACCTGCTCCCTCTTCCACTTGTCATTCTTGATACCAGTCATGTTCGTCTCGACTCTAGCAACGGCTTGAGCTCTCTCGTCCTTGGTCAAGAAACGGGCATTCGCAGGCGTGTCGGGGAGGAAAAATAGAACCATGATGGAAACAACTATTGTCAAAGCTCCAAAGCAGATGAAGATGGCCTCGAAGAAATTAGCATATGAAACTAGCCTCATAATATTGTTGCCTTACTTTCCAAGGGGGAAATGTGTTGATTTCACCAAAGCCATAACTGACAAGACCACCGAGGATACCCGCAGACGTGTTTCCGAGGAACCACGCACCTTGCCGCAAAGGCTGCTCTGATCTCTTGTACCACATCGCCACAATCAGAGATAGGCCTGGGGCAATCGCCGTCTCAGCTATGCCGAGAAAGAAACGAGTAGCTAGTAAATCTCTGGCGTTGTGGCAAAGAGCCGTGCACATCAGAATAGCTCCCCAGATGAACCTAAATGACAGTCAGAGGTTTGTAGCGTTGACCAGAGCGAGCTAAGATGCTTACATGGTAATAGCTATGACCTTTGCGATGGGGAGTCGAACGAGTAATACACCGGCAATGGGGTACGTTGCGACGAGGTACCCAAAGTAGTAGATTGCAGATGCCCAACCATATTCTTCGCCCCTGAGGTGAAGATCTTCGCCGAGTCCGAGAATGGCTGTGTAGCTTAGTGCAGTTTTGTCGAGGAACTGGAAGAGGTAGGCGAATGCCATGATAGGAAGCAGACTGTTGTTCGTTAGTTGCCGTCTTGACAATGTTTTATCGGTTATGGGTACATACTGAAGATCTGCCTTTCGCAGGATCCTCCGATCCTCTTCTGGTGTTAGATCACGACCCAGGATGGCTCCATTGGAAACTGAGGCAAGGTCTGTTTTGTCGAGTTCCTTGTCTTCGAGCTTGTTGTCAACGATCTCTGATGTTTTTTTGATGGCCATTTTGGAGATTGATTGTCAAGCGTAGAGGCAAGACTTGGTGGGAGGTGGTTTGATGTCGGTGACTTGTTGAATGGTGTAGAACCGAAAGGGGGGAAAGGGCTCTCTTAAGTGCCACATATCGAACTTATCTTAGGTTGAGCTGTCTTTGACGAAATATGGAGAAGTCGTTTGCAACACAGATAACCGAATACTATTTGAGCTATCACTCTGGCTTGAGAAGCTGAGATGGTCTAGCCACATTGGTTCTGATAGCCGACGAGAAAGTGCGGGGTAGCCGATGAGAGATCTGGACATACCTCATCGGTAGAGTTTATCACTAGACTTCAGATGGAAATGGTGGAGGATCCGCGGAACGAGGCCGGTGGGTTCCGATGACGGCCACTCCCTGTCGACAGGGAGGGGGTACTATGAGCGAGAGATAAGACGGTAGAGAGTATCCGTACCGGAGTAGCATGAGCTCAATCAGGTGCACGATAGCGAGTCCATCCCAGCTGGGCTCACAGATAGCCCAACTCCTGGTCCAGTGATAAGAGCGTCCCCCGGGAACAAGGTGTACAGGCGCATGGTGAAGGGGATCAAATACCACAAGCGTCACTGCAATTATGGTAATTGAGAATGGGAAAGCTCAGATCTACCCATTTCTTACCTTACATCAGGCACAAGCATATCGAAGTAGCCTGATTCGAGAATGCAGTCCGTAAATCGATACTCGCTCTCAACTCCGGTCTCATCTTTGAAACCCTCTCCAGGAAATCACCCGCGCGCGCAAAATGCTCACCAAACTGAGCCAATCCTTTGAATCTTTCAAGAATCCACGAGACATGAAGTTCCTCATCAGTCTCCAATGCCACCATGAACAGCGGACGGGCAATCCGAACCATGGCCACGTCTCCTCCGTGTTGGTAAGCTTGAAAAGCTAGGTTCATGATGTTACGGATTGTTTTGCTGCTGTCAAGTTCTAGCTCGAATGGAGGCTGTCCGGTCCTAGTGATGCGGAGAAAGTCGAGGACCTCGGTGTAGTATATGGGTACTACCCAGCGTATCGTTGGGACCATGGAGCGAGAGTTATCAGTTGCTGGAGTGAGCCGTGACGCAAAGTCAAGGATGTTCACGTAGCTCTCACTTATTTCCCAAATCGCTGCCTCAACCTTTCTGGAAGCTCGAACTAGTGCTGAACCACCAAGGGGCTGAAGACTCATCGTCATCTCGGATATAAGATGCCTTAGCTGAACACTAGCCTCCAGGAGTTCAAAGACCTGCTGGTTCTCTAGATCGTCCACCAGCTCTACTGCGGGGTAATCGTCACCCCAGACCAGACGGTAAAGCGGTCCAGAATAAGCGTGGAGACTGGACAGTCGTTTGATCGGACCCGTCGGCAAACTGTCCTTATCGTCACTTTCTGGTAAGGTCCTGCAGAGCACTCTAGTGACTTGCCCGCCGAGCCCGAAAGATGCTGCGGTGGCGTCCATACCGCAGATTCGTGTTATCAGCCGAGCACAGAATTGAGATAGATGCCGAGGACTTCCTGATCGAGTTGTCTTCATCAAAGGCACTGGCTGGCTTACATCTCTGGGTCGTTGTAGGATATCAGCGTAATGATGCTTGAAGATAAGTGCTGCTCCGTTGAGATGACTGGCCAGGCCCTCGCATCTGGTGTCGCCATGGAGTTGTTCGTACATGATCATGAGGACCAGTCCACTCGTCAGTGAATCGGGATTGGTAGACTCGGCTGTTTGGTTATCGCCTAGAATAATGTGCAGTTCTCGCAATGCCTCGGAATAGTGCTTGAGCCCAAGAGTTCGGTGTTTTGAGAGGCTATCTTCCGTCGATACACAGTACTGTCTCGCATGCCATTGGTGTCTGTAATCAATGCCACAGCCTCCAATGGCAAGTATCATATGTAATATAAGAGGCTCATGTGTAGCGAGGCGCAACATGATCGCAAATGCAGAGTACTGTGGCTTCTTCATGATGTATAGCGGTGAGAACGACTCCCGGAAGTACTGCATCGCTTCAATCTCTTCACTGCCGAGTTGCATCCCGTAAGTGCCCCATTGAAGCGGCGTGCTCACTGAAGGGGATATCTCCTCTCTTCCAGACCGAGGATTGCCACAAAAAGACCTGTCTGCGCGAGGCTTCGGCGCAACGCGAGAGAAGTCCAGGCTTGAGTGGACAAACGTTCCAGTCGGGGATCCTTTAGGAAAGGTACGGAGCCGGGGTGCGTAATCGCAGCTGAGCTTGAGGCGTAGGCATCGTCGGCAAACAGGACGTGTCTCGTCGCATTTGACCTTCTTGGTCCGGCATGTCCAGCAGCCGCTCCGTGACCTCGGAGCAGATCGGCCTAGGGGCGTTGCACTGTGGGGAGATGAGGACATTATTATTTCCGCTCTGGGCGTGATAGCCGACAGCCGATGGTTATGGCCAGATAAGAAATGTTTGACGAGAGAAGAGGGACCAAAGGCAAGGGGATGTGTGATTCAAGTTGCAGAGTGAGGAGAGCTTTACTTATGAGACTTGTCGGCAATTTCAGTGGAGCCCGCTATCTTTCGTCGGCTACACCTCCAGGAAGGGTTTGGCCTATCATCCCAGGTTGGAGATCTCCTTCGCTAACCTGATAACGCTTGGGGTTGTTCTCAGTGGCTTGGTACTGGGCAGTATGGGCGTGCTGGTACGACCTGGAATCGCGCGGATCGCTTAGCCGTAGTCAAGACTCCTCGGAACACAAGTTGAGAGTAGTAGTATATAATAACGCATCCTCGTAGGAGGCACCAACGGTGTCCTGTAGGTTTCAACATACTTGTATTCCCTCAGACAAAATGCTGGTGATTGATTCAACTTCCTCCCCTGGCCGGCTCGCGCCGATACATCACGATGCAGTACCTCTCGAGAAGGTAGACATCATCGACCAGTCCAGCTCAATCATCGCTTCAATGCTAGATACTCTCAACTCCGCCTTCCAAGAAGTCAACCTCAGCATCCACTCCCATCCCGAACTCGCATACCAAGAAGTCTTTGCCCACGACAAACTGACCGACTTCCTCGAACATCACGGTTTCCAAGTCAAACGCCAGGCATGGGGCCTCGACACAGCGTTCGAAGCAGCATTCGGCTCTGGAGGTCGTCAAGTCGTCTTCTGCGCTGAATACGATGCACTTCCGGGCATCGGCCACGGCTGCGGTCATAACCTCATCGCTACATCATCTCTTGCGGCCTTTGTCAGCGCCGCCCGTGCTCTACAGATGACCAAGCTCCCTGGGCGCTTGCGCATCATCGGAACACCTGCTGAGGAAGCTGGGGGTGGCAAGATCAAGCTCCTCGAGGCCGGGGCGTTTGACCCTCCCCACGATATCGCAGCAGCTCTTATGTCGCATCCGACGACGTCGGGACCAAGCTCTGATGGGCTGGTGTACGATGGTATAGCTGGGACGAGAAGCATTGCGGCGTACAAGACCAAGGTCATATTCAAAGGCAGAGCATCACATGCGGGTGCGGAACCGTGGAATGGGATCAACGCGTTGGACGCTGCTGTTGGTGCGTACGTCAACATTTCCATGTTGCGACAGCAGATCAGACCAGATGAGAGGGTGCACGGTGTATTCGAAGATGGCGGCACAGTTCCCAACATCATCCCTCAGTACACTCGGATGAACTGGTGCATTCGCAGTCCCACGCTGGCTGGATGCCAAAGCCTCGTCGAGCGATTGCACGCCTGCTTTGAAGCAGGAGCTGCTGCAGCAAATTGCAAGGTCGAATACGAGACGTGAGTTTTACTGTTTACATCTCCCACTGCACCACTGACGATCCAACCTAGCGCACCATTATACAACGACCTCCTGGTCAACAACACCCTTTTAAACACTTACGTGGAGGAAATGGCAGAGCTAGGGCTGAAGATAAAGCCCCAAGAAAAGGTCCCTGCTTCGACAGACATGGGTAACGTTTCTTACCATGTTCCGGGCTTCCATGGTGGATTCGCTATCCCTACCACCTCAGATATATCTATGCACCACCCAGACTTTGCTACATGTGCTGGGAAGGAGGGTGCTCATAAAGCAGCTATGAAATGCGCAAGGGGACTTGCGATGACTGCGATTCGGGTGTTGGCTGATGAGGAATTGTCACAGCGCGTCAGAGATGACTTTGAAAGATCTGTATAGGGTCACTGGTATTTAAACTCTTGAATATGTCCGATATTACCCTATGTAGAGCTAGAGTTTCATCTGGCCGGACTACGATGCTGAATTCCTTCCGCCATAGAACCGGTCCGGTCCAGTGGAATGGAATGGCACTTCCCCTTTGTACTAACTAACTATTGATAGTTTGCCCATTACACTTGCAAACAAGACTAAACTCAAATTGCCGTGATTCACGATACACAGCCGGCATCACCTCAGGGCAATTCCCCTGAAAGTGTTGATCTCATGGTCATTCCTTTGTTGCCTGAGTTCGAGTTCGTATTGCGCTTGGGCGTTTATGATTCGGTTGCCTGGCTTCGGAAGTCGGCATGTCTAAGCTAGCCCTATGTTCCAGACTGACACTTGTTCGCCCGATCACCGACTGGCATGCGTTTGACGATATGACTCGTTGGATGATCTATACAGGGAATGAAAGTTACGGTTGCCCGAGGGATGACCTGCTCGAGAATTAAGCTCGTAGCTGTGTCACAAATCCTCCTTGTAGTTTAACTGCTCGTCGACGACTATTCCTCGATAAACATATAGATAGAGTGTACAATTCTCCGGCGTACCGTTATGACTGCAACTGTGAAGTGCAGGACAAGACATCCCTCCGTTCTCGGGATTCTTTCGACGTAACAACTGATCCTCGTTCTCCAGGGAGATCACGGCACTTCGCTGGGCGTTCCTGAGACAATACATACTAGTGGACAACGCCACAAAGCCTACAACCCTCTCTTTCTAATTCGTGCCCCGTGATTGGCCCGATGCCTCATCTCCTTGAGCTAGAGGAATGTGTCTTGCCTGGCGACTTCGTGTAGATTCTATACGACAAAAGGGCCTTCGTGGCTGAGTAGAATGCGGGGGAGGAATTGTGATGACACAGGAGTCGAGAGACAGTAACAATATGACACGGCGCGTTCTTCTATAAATACCAGCGACCTTTGTGGCCCTACCTCCCTTCACTCTCACCATATTCCCTTTCAAGCACGCACGCAAACACAATCGTCTCTCCATCAAGATGGTTTCCAACACTCGTTCTGTCGTCTTCGGGCTTATGCTCAGCGCCGCCCAGCTCTCAAGCGCTTCACCAGCTGCTGCGTCCGACACAGCCTTCTCATCTCCCATCTACCCAACCGCTACTGACTCCATCCCTGCTCTGCCCTCGGCCACCGACGCGTGCCTTGCGAATTGTAACGCTGCTCACGACAAGTGCGAAACTGCGCCTGACGCCAATCACGCCACTTGCGCTGCTGAGTATGCCGAGTGTATTGGCTACAACCCTTATGGCGGCGCATCCTATGTTGAGCCTACTGCCTGCTCTCACTCCGCCAAGCCTACTGCCACCGAGACTGCCAAGGCCGGTGATTGTCTTGAAAAGTGCAACAAGGCTCACGACGCCTGCGACGTCGCCCCTGATGCCAACCACGCTACTTGCGCTGCTGAGTGGGCTAAGTGCCTGGGCTATAACCCCTACGATGGCCCTGGTGGCTCTCTCGTTGAGCCCACCGCTTGCGCTGCCCATACCACCATGGCTTCTGCCACTGGCAAGCACAGTATGGAGACCTCCAAGCCTGCTAGCAATGAGGCTTCCAAGTCTGCCAAGTCCTCGGAGCCTGTTGTTGTTGTCAACGGAGCCGGAAGCCTGTCTGGCAAGGTCGCTGGTCTCGTTGGTGCCATTGGTGCCGCTGCTGTTGCTCTTCTCTGAGTTCTGTCTTGTTTGAACCCATCAGTACTGTCCACGTCCATGACGATTGGCGTCTATGTTGTTGAAGCCATGGTCAAGCTGTAGCAGCTATTTACAACCTTGTGATGAATGATACCTGGCTCTGGATCAGGTGGAAGTCTTTAATATTAGCTTGGACAAATTTTAAACCTAATACAAGTTTTTCATTGCTTAGTTTATAACCCCTTCAGACCGATTTGAGCCTCACATATCTGGATCCTCTGTAAATGGCATTGAGTGACCGACGGAGAGCGGAAGACCAACGATATCTGATTTGCGCAACAAGGATATCCCGAATATCGCTGCGGGTTTGTTTTTTTGTTGGCATACTTGCGTTCCGAAGTCGAGAGTTTTGCCATCATTGGACAGTCGCAGCTGAGCTATCGGAGCCAGCCATGTTCAAACAATCCCAGAACGGCAATAATGAGTGAGCAGAATAGTATCTGACACACCAAGTCATTTAGTATGTGAAACGTCCTTTAAATGACATTTCGCTCAAACTCCATGAAAATACCCTACATTAACTCGGAGCGCGGAACGCCTCTAGGTGCTGATTCCGCGGTGGGGTCACGTCTCGTCAAAACAAGGGCGGAGACTGGCTGTCTATCACATATGTGATGTGGCGATCATTATCCGGGAAGACTGTTCAAACAGACTTTTCCTGCGTACGGTGACTGAACGACATGCTCCCCCACCTTTCGCGGCAATATCGGAAACAAGCGCGATTTCTGAAGGCTCTGTTGAATGATATATAAATGCAACACCACATAGTTAGACATAACTGTGCTCAACATTCAATTTCAAGATACCAATTTTCTCAGAGGCTCATATAGACACAATGGATTCTGCAGAGTTTCGTGAGGCAGCTCGTACTGCCATTGACGAGAGTAAGTCTTGGCATACTGAACCAATGACTGACTCTTGCTGACAACAACAGTCACGGACTATTACGACAATGTCTCCTCGCAGCGCGTCGTGTCCGCCGTGAAGCCAGGCTATCTCCGCCCACTTCTCCCATCATCAGCACCCCTCGAAGGAGAGTCCTGGAGCGACATCCACGCAGACATCGAGTCCAAAATCCTTCCCGGAATCACCCACTGGGCCAACCCCCGATTCATGGCCTTCTTTCCCTGCTCAAGCAGCTACCCTGCTGCCCTGGCTGAAATGTACTCCAATACCTTCAACGGCGCTCATTTCAACTGGATCTGCAGCCCAGCTGTTACAGAGCTTGAAACAATCGTCATGGACTGGCTCGCAAAAGCTCTCGGTCTTCCGGAATGCTATTTGAGTGGCGGGAGTACCCATGGCGGTGGTGTTATCCACGGTAGTGCCAGCGAGGCTATCCTCACTGTCATGTGCGCTGCTCGCGATAAGTATCTCGCTGCCGTCACGAGGGACATGGATGAAGATGCTGTCTGGAACCTGCGCAGCAAACTCGTCGCTTTGGGAAGTTCTGGATCTCACTCGAGTACCAAGAAGGCAGCTCAGATACTCGGTGTTCGCTTCGTCGCTATTCCCGTCACTGAAGAAGACGGATTCGCCATGACTGGTCCTGCTGTCGCCAAGACGGTAGATGAGTTGCGAGCTCGCGGGCTGGAGCCCTTTTACCTAACTGCTACGATGGGCACGACGGATGTATGTGCAGTTGATGACTTTGCTGGCATCGTTGAGGCGCTGTCTCCTACCGCCGGGGCAGAGAGGGATATCTGGGTGCACGTTGATGCCGCTTATGCAGGATCTGCACTTCTTCTTGTCGAGAATCAGCCGTTGACTACATCGATGGCTGACTTTCACTCTTTCAACTTCAACCCGCATAAGTGGATGCTCACTACTTTTGACTGCTCTGCTGTTTGGGTCCGATCCCGAGCCTGGCTTATCCAATCCCTAAGCATCAAGCCGCCGTACCTGCGGAACCAGTTCTCCGATGATGAACTAGTCACCGACTACCGCGATTGGCAAATCCCGCTTGGACGACGCTTCCGATCTCTCAAGCTATGGTTCGTTCTTCGCAGTTACGGCATCCGAGGATTACAAGCGCACATTCGAAATGGAGTTACGCTCGGTGAATCACTTCAGAGTAAGCTGGCCAGTCGACCTGACTTATTCACAATCTTTACCTCTGCGCGTTTCGGCCTGGTGACTTTCCGAGTCAAGGGCGCTGATGAAGCGGAGATCAACGCTCGAACGGAAGAGCTTTGTGGATGGGTTAACAGAACGGGGGAGTTTTATCTTACTAGCACGGTTGTCAATGACAAGTTTGCGATTCGCGTGTGTACTGGTGTTGAGAGGGTTCGAGAGGAGCATGTGCAGCGGATTTTTGATGTTTTGGTCGAGAGGACGGAAGCAGACCTTGGTAAAACTAAGCAGTGAAGGATGGTACGATGACAGAATGACAGAAGAGACAGCACGTCATGACAAAAGATTGCTGCTAGATACAACAAGTGAACAGAACCAGAACGTTTGTAAATGTGAGAGTTCTATGCTGTCACAGTATTTGACGATTTGGTATGGAATGGTCTGAAGAACAAAGCTTTTCCTTATCACGAATACTGCTGAAGTAACCTGTAGGGTCAATACATAGTCTGAACCATAGAGCCTATCTTCTCGTCTCTCATAGGAAACTTCAGCTGTTGCTCGTCACGCCACTTTGATAGCCCTTCTAAGCCAGGTGCCACTTTTTGCAACAAGCATACATCAAGGATTATCGACAAGGCTTAATAAACCCGGAAATAGTGAAAACACAGAGATCCCCTGCTGCACAAGCCACAAACCTCCTACTTAACATGCCATTGCTCTGGCACGGAAGTGCTCGCTGAGATCCGCGATCCAAGTCTTGCGCCACAACGAGATACTGGCAGTCAGATCACCAGGCAATAAGGTTAGTTGTTGGCCCAAGTCACTGGTAAGGCCCCGAACTCAATTTAAACTTACAATTTTATGCAATACAACCTCGCGGGGCCCGCGCATGAAAAGCCCCAATCTTTTCAACACATTCATTGAAATTGTACAGAAGCCCCATGGTCATGTATCTGATGGTCATGCTCCTACAAAGTCCATATGCAATGAAAAGGGGGTTGTCGTCGTGCAGCTAAGCCACGTACGTGGCTTTCAACAGATGAGGTGATCTACGGATGGACCAAGTCCATTTATCTATCAGCAGCTTCTCGTCTGCGCCTCACGCTCTAATTCGTCAACTCGTATTCTGTCCCTCATCCACGCGGGCGCGTTTTGAGTTTTCGGTTATTTCTGTCTTTGGAACTAGCAGAAAATTACAGGAGCGAAGCCGTGACCACGTATTCCGTGCCGCTTATCCGAAGTAAATTACCATCAGACAGGGGGCCCACGGAATTCAGGCAAGATTGAGATTTTTATTTCGTCTTGGAGAGAGAGAAGAAGCAGATCGCTGATGTTTATTATGATTATCTACGGTAAAGAGTCGTAAAGGTTCGTGATAGCACGCAATTAAATGTGTATATGCCCGCGGCGACTCCAATGATTCCCAGGCTGAACCATGTCCATGGTCTGTCGCCGAGCCACTTGAGGACTTGCGCGTCGCTCTGGTGCCATGTTGCTGTTTCGAGATCTGCCATGTATGCGTCTAGCATCGAGGGGTCCATGATGTGTACGCTTGGCGATGGTAGAATCGGCTGGCCGAGCAGATACTGCTGCACCGCCAGAGTCAAGAAGAGAGGACCTGTTGACAGCATGATAGCTGCGTAGGGTTGAAGACGGGCCCAGAGTCGAGTCGTTTGATGGAAGCCCGCCAGTCTTGATACAGCTGATGCGAACGCTGGGTGTCTTGCCGTCGAGATAAGGAAATCATTCGTGATACCAGTCGGTTCTGTCGATTTGAAAAGCGCATGCTCTTCTCCAGGTAGTGATTCGATCTGATCCACGGGAAACGACGAGTTGCAATAGGTGTCCATGTCCATGTAGACCCCCCCAAAGTGATACAGCACAAAATACCGAATCGCATCTGCGCGCTGGATCGGGAAAGGGTAGTTATCCCAGGTGTCGAGATACCACGGAAACTCCTCCTTCAAAAACTCCCTCGCGCCTTGATCGGTCCAGAGCTTATATTCAAAATCAGGATAGGCTTCTCGACAACTCCGCTGCGACGCTGCCCAAATCTCCGGAATCGAGCTGTTCGGCGCGGTCTGGTGTAGAATCCGTGCTATCTTCTTTCCATCTGGTCTCCGAAATGCGTCTGGCGGTGCTGCGTGGTCGACAGAGAAGTTGACTGCGAAAAGCTCGTTATTCCGTATGAGAAGCGTGATGAGCGGTTGAATGGAATGAATCAACAGGCCGAGAATAATGAGGTTGATGAGGGTGAGATAGACCGTGAGCTTCCTGAGTCTCGGAAGTCCAAATGGTTTGGGGACGCATCGTTTGTAAGATGGTGATTCCGACTCAATGTGCTCCTCGTCGTAAAGTCGTTCATATTTCCCAAAGCGCGCGCGCAAATGTTGAATGACATTCTGCAGCGCCATTGTCCAGAAAGCATTCCCCGACTCCACCAGCGTTTGATGAAAAGAAATCAGGGTCCTTTTGCTGTATCTGTATCTATTTATACGTCACGTGCGTCAAAGTTTTATGTGAAAAACACTAAAAACTCCTTTTTTTTTTTTTCCACCTTCGCCCGCCTTATTATATAGCAAATTGAATTAAATTAAAATTCATCCAAGTGTGCAAAAAGACGCGTGGTCGTCGAGCATCCCTGCGTGTGCGCCAACTCAGCCTCGGAGGCTTTTTTGTTCTCGATTCGGGTGTGATTAGCGGCTCGCGAACACCGTATGATGCTGCGAAACGACCGCCACGTGCTGGAGGAGTGACAGTGATGGATGATGACCCGAGCCATTTTTCGTTGATCGTCACCCGCGGGCGCGTCCCCTGAATCAGGCAGAGCGGCAGAAACGGCATTCGTTGGATGTTTGGGGTGGGAACTATTCCTTTTCCGGGGTAGGTGTAATTTGGGAGATACGAATAATGCACCGTCGGGTGGCTCGTCGCCAGTTGGGGCTTGATGTACGGGGATGAGCCCGTCTTACTCTGCGTCAGCTATAAATACGCGAGGCAGCATGACTTGAGCATTGGAGCTGACCCCTTGTCAAGATTCGTGGCTGAAGCTTACTCTCAGCCAGCCCTGAGATAATCCACGCTGTCACGTTTTAGCGACATTTAGCATCGTTTGAACCAAGTCTTCCTCGATGCCTCGCTCAGTAGCTCAGTAAACGACTTTGGCTTTCATCTCGTTCATTTCCTTTCGCAGATCGCCATGATGGTGACCTTCTCGTCGCGTTGAATGGCTCAGACGTGAGTGAGCTGACGGAACTCCTCGGCAACCCGCGGTGTCTCCGTTCCCCGAAGCCCAGTGAGCAAGGGTAGCAAGGGTCCATCAGATCAGCTTGACTCCCTAATCTACGCGATTGATTGCCTGACATTGATAAGTTTGATAACCCAATTCAGGGATGCTGCGGATTGGTTCACCGCGCAAAATGACTAAGCGGTGTTTCGCAACTTATCTTTTCCTCGAGATCACCAAGTTTCTGTGATAAAGTATGACTGCGGGCAGCAATGAGGGCACGAAAGTGTATAGCATTTTTCTCGAACCGTATCCATTCGGCTTGTCCGGATGCTGATCTTGTTTCGACCTCCAACCAACTTTCCGACAATATACCCTTGCTCGGCATACCCTCCTCATCTAGCACCCTCAAGAAACGATATCCAAGCCTCAACCGGTCCAGACGAACAGAAGCCCAAGCAGCCATGACATCAGGCCCAGGAACATCATCATTCATGACCCTGAATGAAAGGAAAGCCAATTCCGGAACAACACCCTCGATCGACTTTGAGGAACTCTACCGTCTCACCTCCAAGTCCGGACTGGTTCCT
Organism: Fusarium xyrophilum; assembly: GCA_008711595.1. Lineage (NCBI taxonomy): Eukaryota > Fungi > Ascomycota > Sordariomycetes > Hypocreales > Nectriaceae > Fusarium > Fusarium xyrophilum. The sequence goes on along the minus strand of VYWZ01001595.1, from coordinate 10,203 downwards.
CTGCTTTTCCCTGTTTCGCCGCTGTACCCAATTTGCTTAACCTGGTCAGCCGTAACATTCTCGTCGACCGTAGCCGAGAGAGCATCTGGTTCTATGTGTAGACCGATTTTGACGTAAGGAATGAATTTGGCGGGGTCATCGTGGCGGTTGAGTAACGCGAGGTTCTGTGCTGCTATGATTGTGATAGCAACCCTTTCCAATGTCTTACTAGGCATGTGAGACTCCTCGATGCTCCGCTGCTCACTTGGGTCATGGCAATATTCCTCTGGCTCAAGAACGTATCCATCTGAGCCCATAAACATACCCTCGTTGAGCACCATGCCCAGATCCCATGATTGCCAATTCAGAGCAACTACCTGGACACCAGTGCGCCAGAGAATAACAGGATCATAGTTGGGCGAGTTAAATCGCATACCATGTGGATAACTCCGCATGAGAAACTGTCTGTTATGCGAGAAGAGTGCCTTTGGCATGCGTCTCTGAATCGCAAAGGCTGCATTCTCTGACGGGGAAAAGATATGATTCGGCATCGAAGCTTCAGGCTCCTCAAGGGACTTGAAACTAATCCCTCACGTATGAATACACCAAGACGGCTCAGGCGCGGGACGATCTTTGGTGGCTTGACCTTCTTGACCTTCTTCTCGTCTCCTTCGACAACAACCTCAAGCATGCTCTCATCGTCCGTACTATCAGGCGTGTCCTTGCCCTTTCCCTTACCATCTTCGGGAACATACTTGACCCTGATGAGAATCTTGTTCCTCAGCTCGTGAGGAGATGGCAGACAATCGGACTCAAACTCGGGTGCAGGGAGGAGACGGTCAACCCAAACGTCCTCCATGATGTTGACCATTCAGCCTTGTTGCAGTGGAGAGCAGTGGACTTGCAGATTGACGATGAGCGGAAGATCAGACGTGGTGAAAGCATATTCTCTCACAGTCTGGCCGACGTCGCGGAAGAGATCCTCTTTCGTGAGAGTGAAGCCACGAAGAACTCGTGGCTCAGCGTCAATGACATCCAAGAGTCTGTCTTCGATCGTTCTACTGTCAGAATCAACGAGGTCAAACTACTCATAGCCCAGCGCCTGAATCTTGATGATGGCTCGATCTGCAAAGCCCGTCTTTCTAGGCGCAGCTTCCCGAGAAGTATCCTCCACTTCTCCCTCTTCATCATCCGAGCTAAATCCCGGCTTCCACTGTTCTTTACCATCCCAGACATCAATCTCGATACAACGACATCCATGTAGCAAAGCATCCTTGTACGCTTCAGGGCTCGAGTCGCTAGAAAGTTAGTTCCCAGTAAGATAAGTGTTGTGGCTCGAGCTGATGTGATGAAGTAATTGTTCAACGGCCAGGTCAGGTCTTGCGAAGAAGCCATTTCGAGAATGTTGCCGCATGGTGAAGTGAGATACTTGATGAGTTCGGGGAGATTTAGCTCACCTTGACCAACGAGGTAACTGGCTAGACCTTCTGGGTTTTCGTTTCGACTTGAATGTGATGCATGAAAAAACCGATTTGGTCTCGATGCCATGTGCCGTTGGGGCTGGCATGTCCGTTGAATAGTTAGGTGAAATGGCTGAGGAAGGACTCTTCCAGATTCTCTTCAATGCCGTTGCGTTGGCGGTTGGATGTCTGCCGCCAGCCGCGCATTTGCCATGGCATCTGTGAACCAATTTGCTGTCAAGCTCATGAGCCATTGTGCTTGGCAAGCGAATAATTGTTCTGAACGAATGTTAGTTTGGATCATGGGTAGCCAATCTGGTTATATCGTGTCATTGTTGGAGAATCACTGTGAACTTGAGCGTCGTAGAAATATTAATGAATCCACCCTGTAGGGCTGGAGGTGGTAGCCAATTCTCTAGCCAGTCTTTGTGACGAACTAGTCTCTAGATATCTACTCCTCGGTGTAGAATTGAATAAATCAAATGTAATACTACCATTTGTTGCATTATTATTAGGGATTGAACTATCGTGATCCCCGATTTCATAACTCGTAATGAAGTGCTTTTGTGAAACATCGTAGCCAAGCCAATCATCGACGAGCCACGTATCGATCTTTGCATGACGACCCAGCTTGGAGCTATCAACAACAACAGCATCACTTGTACATTCCCATCATTAATCATGTCCGACTCTTCAAAGAGGATCACCTTGTACTACAACGCGGCCCGCCCACCAGTGACAAAGAATGTCTTCTCCCCAAACCCATGGTGGAAGACTAGATTCGCTCTTAACTTCAAGAAAATCCCCTACTCAACATCATGGATGATGGGTAGCCCTCCCAGACATCATCAAAGTCCGCACCAGCCTCAACGTCCCCGCCTGTCGCAGATTCAACGACGGCGAGGACTTTTACACGCTACCCATCATTGAAGATCCTTCAACCGGTTCTGTCGTCGGAGACTCTTTCGACATCGCTATTTATCTACAAAAGATCTACCCCGGAGGCGATCTCTTCTCCACCCAGACGCTCGACTTTGACTTTGAACATCCCTACATCCTCGTCCCGCTCTCCGAATGGCGCGACAAGGAAAACCCCGAGTACGCCAAGCTCAACCTCAACATCGACGCGGCATTCACAGCGCATGTTCAGCTGGGCGTTCAGGGCATGCCCTTCGATCCTGCGAGTGAGGAGGAGAGCAAGGCGGAGTTTGTGCGACGTGTCCGGGGTGCAACAGTGGGACGACTTTGCGCTAGTTGGCGAGGCGAGGGAGAAGGTGATGCAGTCTTTGAAAGAGATGCTGGGTAATCTTGCGATGAGGTTGTTTACTAAGGATGGGAGTGGTCCGTTTTTGATAGGGAAGAAGGTAAGTTATGCGGACATGATTGTTGGTGCGTGGTTGAGGATGTTGCATGCTACGCTGCCTGAGGGTGAGTGGGCTCAGATTGCGGCATGGCATGATGGGACGTTTGGAAAGTTGCATGAGGCTCTGGATGCTTTTGCGGAGGTGAAATAGAACTGATGCAGCCTTGAATTAACCCGGGATCTCTATGGGATAAGCTCATGTCAGGCCGCGGACCCTGATATACCTCGTGCAGTCCATCCGCTGTGAATCAATCTTGAGTGTAACCCAAAGCATTATATTTCTTTCCATCCATAGAACTGATCTAAAGACGTTCCCATCACACTCGAGACGTAGACTGTAACGGCTCAGCAACGTACCATGGCGCTGCTACCATACTGTCACTGGTAAGTCGCATCCCTCTGCTAGTCCCATCAGCTCTCTACTGCGTCATCCCGTTCAATCGCACCCATGAGAATTGGATTTTACACCAAGGACTAGGTTCATAGCCTGTGTTTTGCTTAATACTACTGGAAACATTTAATATGCGACCCTTATTATTCAGTAAAGGTAAGAGATGTCTCAATGTCTTGAAAATTTATCAACAATAAATCGTGCTAATGTAAGACTGTAGCTGCTATTAAGGGATCTGGAAATAAATGGTTTAGATCAGGGCTAACAAGGGCGGGATAGCAGCAGCGAAATAGGACCCCTGGCCAGGCAAAAGAATGAGCAGATCGACACAGAGGTCTCACCATAGAGCGGCACGGCTCTACATCGGCCTCAATACAACAATATTCAGGCGCCACAAGGCAGATTCACATATTTTTTCGTTACTCAATTTGACTACAAATACTCTCCATATCTAAGCACAGGAGTTGCTCTGATCCCTATCTTCATCAATTTCCAGCCTTATAAACCACCACCACCTCCCGCGCTCCTCACCCTTCTTGCCAGTCTTGGGATCAACGGGCGCAGCCTTCTTGACATATAAACTCCGTCGTCTCCCAACAGAAAAAAATGAAAGCCTCAGTCATTCTCTCGACTCTATGCCCTGCGATTGTAGCTGCCTTGGCTGCTACATGCGAAATGGATGCAGGGCCATGCATCATGGCCAACGATTGTTGTAAAGGCTATACCTGCAAGACGATACCTGGAGCAGGGTCTATTTGTGTCGCCGACCAGACGTGCGTTGCAACAGGAATGCTCTGCCATGTTCAGACCGCAAAGTGCTGTGGTGACTTTGCGTGCACTAGAATTATTGGCCAAATGGGAATTTGCGTAAGCTATATCAGGATCCCTCTGTTAAGATATTGAGGTACTAACTTGTTGTAGATGAGACCTGTGGATGTCAAGCCTACTTTACCCTAATCTTGCAACTTGAGTGGTTTCGATTGTTACGTGCTTGTTCCTGGAAGTTTTATAGATAGCTTTTACCTCGTGGGATTTGTGGAATAACTCATCAGAATCTGTTGGCTACTGGTTGGTTTTTGTGGAAGATGAATCAAGTTATCACTCTGGAAATGGCCCTTCTCGACCTTTCATCTAGTGATTATAGCTTATCTATGCAGATGTTATTACAGTCTGATTTTATATAATAGTCACGACACTAGAGGTTACCGATTGTACTTTGACACTCTCGCCAGCTCGTCCCACGGAGGCGGGCTTTGGCTCTCTTTGAAACGCCCGAACAAGTCTCGGGCACTTGGCGGTACATGCCCATGAGATGCGATTGCCTGTCTTAACAGGCTGCCTAGAACCTTAATTGGTGTCTGGTCAGCCTGAGAACGGTAGCTAGAGTAGAATTATGCAACATGACCCCTAGGACTGGATAAATGGGCTCGAAAGAATAATTTGTCTATAATGACTGAACTATCCACTAGTAAGTCACAAGACCTTTCTAGTAGACTGGGGAACATACGCCAGGAAGGTTTTTCCAGAACCAGGAGCTCCCAGACACCAGGGAACTGGACCTGAGTCTCCGCTAATAAAGTCCTTGAAAGCTTATGACTGTATAAAACATTGCACACCGAGTTTGCTAATCTGTCTTTCTGAAGCTGCTGATGTATATCTTGGTGGTTTGTGCTGGCTATCCACGTCAGGAATATCGAAAACTCTTCACCTGTAGCAATTCTGAATTAGCAGGGATGCCTGCAACAAAGAGATCTGCCTTACTAACTGATGACCATTTTGGACACATAAGTTTCAGCAATCTGTAACTCGCGCTTGATATTAAATAGTTACATCCTTATGTCCGGAACATTGCTTAAACGTGGTGCAATCCCTCCGAGTTGGGCAGATATATCCACATTATTCTTGTCCAGGATGGTGATTTTCTGGTCGGTGTATGACTTTATCTCTTCTATGGCGTCTACATTAGCCTTCAAAAGTGTATCACTAGCGACAATTAGCTTGCACGAGAGAGATCCGAGAAATAAGTTACCACAAAGGATCTTTGGACAGTCCAGGGACATCGTCAAACCACTTCAATCCTACACAAAACCAGGCAAAACATTAGTCTTGAGTCTAACAGAGAGTATGCATCGCCTACACCTACATGCACTAAAGCTCAGAGGGATACCACTCATCCAACGCAATCCCAATGTGTGCAGCTATGGAACCTCTTTGATGGCTATTTGTGCTTAACGACGCAAGAACTCGAAAGCTTAACGAGACGGCAGGTAAATGGTAATCCGCGATCCGAAAAACCACAGCATCGAGACCATGGCTGCCGCAAACATGGATAAGTCGAGCAGGGATATAGCCAAACAGCTTCATCAGTCCAACGCGCGGGATACGGGATAGTGGCTTTAAGACCGCGGCAGAAGGGGCCGCGATCCTTTTTTATCACAGCCATGCTAAGTACAAGACTGGATCTACTGCAGTAGTAGTTTAGTGCTAGCTGATGACGATATCCTAGCACAGAAGCATGTCGCTGGCCTGCAGTTTCAAGAAGGCGCTCACGTCACCCTGATAGCCTGCCATCCTTGACAAACAAGACTTTGTGCTCAGATGAACCTCTTGATATAGTCCCGGTATTTCTGGTCGCTGGAGCCAGTTCTGTTCTTGTAACTCTATGGCCGATTCCCAGCACTGCAGGTCAAAGGTTCTCAGAGCCATTCTATCAACACGGTCTTGCAAAGGTGTCAATGGGCAGATGAGAGGAAAGATAGACCTAGAACGACCATTCCGGTAAGCTCCATTAGCCACCCTGGATGTATATGGAGTGAACTTGACAAATTGGGCGTCTTTTGTCTTGACAGGAGTCTCGGAGTTCTTAAGGCATATAAGTTTACTCTAGAAGTCTAATCCTTATCAAAGATCACTCAACTGTGAGTCAATACCTGTGTCAAGAAAATTGTGCCTGATATTTATTGCTAAGTCACTGTTAAAGACAGTATTTGTGTGGCGCAAGCCACTCAGATCATGCTGTTTTGAGGCCAGTGACTATCGAATGATGTGACGCGTAGTCAAAACCCCAGCAGAAGACAGCAATTGTAGCTGACAATACACATAACGTCGGATCACCAGCCAATATTTCTTTTGTATTAACGGCCAATGCCAGCTTACATACCTAATCAAGTCATCCTCTATTATCACTACCAATGGAACCAAACACAAAGTCACGAAAGTTATTTCAGGGTTTCCTTGCCTTGTTATTTACAATCCTTGTGATATTTTTTATCATCTTCGTCGCCGTTCATCCTGTTTATTTCCCTGGCAATGGACTGTTGTCAAGCACAGAGCGCTCGGTCTACATCACGGGCGTTACTGTGGCTGGAACCATACTTACCGCCTGTATCAGCTCAGTGCTCCAGACGATTCTTGCAAGGGAATTCGACTCCAAGCTGGAAAATTGGAACATTGAGTCTCCGATTGCCCCTCTCAACAGGGAGTGGAGGGCTGTGACAAATCTTGATAACATCGTGGGGGAATTCTGGACCATCCACGTGCACTATATATACTGGATCGCTGCTCTGACAACATCTATGAAGACAACAAGCTTGACGCCGACTCGAACAACTCGGGAATTCCAGTATGTTCAGCATGTTCATGACGGGCCCAGCACACACATGCTGACTGTCGGGAACTGCACCGACGTCTTTAAGCTACCACTCCAAGATCCTACTTGGCCCTATTACTGGGACATTGGAAATGGTGAGGGCGACTGCCCGACCCGGGATGCCCAAGTCAGCATTGTCAACATAAACACCATTGACACTACTCTTTACACCTATACGGAATCTGGCGTTGTTCACCGATCTGCCACTGGCATCCCTAGAAGTATGTATTAACCAGAAAGAGCCTACGCTGCTGATCTCGATCGAATCATGGGATTGTATGGAGCTGGTCTCGTCTCAACCCGCCAGTGCTCTCGGGTTTTGGTGAGAAATCCCGTCTCTTGCCATCCCGGGGGGAACATCGTCTGGCAATCACAATCGTTGAACATCAGCGCTGACAACGGCCACTGCAACGTTATCCCAGGCAAAGAAATCAGGAGCAATGCCAGAGAGGTCTCCCATGGCACTCCAGCCACCAACGTAGTAGCCCAGGTCAAGATCCTCGAACGGGTACAAATCGGCCAAGCACATAGTGTGTCCGGTTTCATGAGCCAATACTTTCCAGCTCTTTGTTCCCCAACCTGTAAAGGCGTCGGTTCCAAAAGTGACGGTCTTTCGGGCAACATAATCGCCCCGTCTAGTCTTACAAGATTAATGAAACATAAGTGATGGACCGAGAAATAGCTCTGCCACCGACGCTGTTTATGGGAACAAACATAGAGGACATCTGATTCTGGAGGTGGAGGGCGAGTCCCGTTGCATGTGTAGGCGTCGAGGGGATCCTGGATGTATTCTTGATGTTCTGGCCCTGTGGCCTGTGAGACCTCGCTCCCTGCCATATGATGCAGCAGATTTGGGCATGCGGTATAATATGGACATATCGGCAGCAACATCCAAGTATGGGGTCCCATAAGAGGCTTGCTTGTACCATTCGGCTGTTTGGGGGACTACAGCGTTGTAGAGCGATTGGGGAGTCTCGCCTTGAGCAGGTTCGGCATCGGAAATGTCAACAAAGATCATGAAGGATTTGAGATTTCCGGTACTTGGAGCACAGTCCCCATTGAAAACAAAGCCGACACTGATCTCCACATTGTTATTGGCAGCCAACTTGCAAGCGGCTTTCGATTTAGGGGGGAGGCTGGCTTGCAAGCAGCAGCGCTGGCTACAGCAGGCCAGAGCAAAGAAAGAAACAGAAGGTTCATGGTGATAGAACTCGATTAGAAGCAGAATTAGAGGTGAGAAGTGATGGAAAAACACTTCTCTGACGTACGTTGGGACATCTTTTATGCTTGACTCTCTGCCAACCCGGGAGGCCCATCGTGCACAGCCAACTTGATTTTTTGCCGATACTGCTTATGACTCGAGATTGACCAACTCCAACGTCCCAACTGAATCGCCAGCTCGTTTCAGCTTGGGTAGCCAATGTCAGCGGACCGCGATGCTCACGTCAGCGGGTCAGTCGCCTTCCCCGATGTCCAAATCTCTGATTGGCTACCATGGGGCTTGTCACAGACGTCTAGACTCTACATCGTCAAGTACCAAGATAGGAAAATTACGCTTCCCATGCAACATCTTAGGGCTATCCAAGCACAGCCCCTTCCGCTTAAGGCTCCCCTAATGCTCAGTGAAGCGAACCGAGGTTCTACCCTCAGCTATCAGCTTTCGATTAGATAACCTGAGCTCACATAGGATGACTTATTCGCGACTAGTAGCCTCCATAACACTATTACGAAATGACCAGTAAGTAGCTACTGATATACGCCGTCAGAAACATGAAGTAGCTGGGCGTGGCCTAAGCGATCATAACCTCACCACCGTAAGGAAGCGGCGGTGAGAATATTGTCGAGAATGCCGGGGAATTTTGAGTCTGTGACCGTTCCAAGTGACGGTTGAGAGGGATTACACTGTGTTGCACGAGGGTACCTGTTTCAGATGTTTAATGATAAAAGGCTGTAATATCTTGTTGTTATGTCTATCATAATTATCATCATCGACACTTCAACAACAAGCATAGCCCTCAAACAGCCCTTTAATCTTTGGTTGTTATAACCTTGATAAATCCTTGCCGTTACTCCGAGCTTCTTGATTCCCTCCATGCCTCGCAATATCTACATATCTACAATGCACTGCAACTATTTTCTTCTTGGTTTCGCCGTCTTTGCTGCCACAGCTCTATGACTCCCTACCGGAAAGCCCACCAATACTGGCAAGCAGTTTCCTGCTTTTTACGAAGCCAAGAGAGACAACATTGAGAACGGGCAGTTGGTCCCCGGAGAGTTGGAGAAGACGAAAGATGATAGGTCCTGGCATCCCGGGAAATATAAAGGCAAAGATAATGGCCACGATGATTGCAGCTGGTACCCGGGCAAATATGAGGGTGACTGCACCGGTTATGATGATGGAAAGTGGAACACCGAGAAGAATAGTCAGAGGAAAAGGATTACAAGTAGACTTATGGAAAATATAAGAAAAGAACTACTGATTCTGAAAGATGTCATACTAGAGCTTCTCTATTCTATACACCTCTTTTGCCATTCTTTTTACTTACATCCCCAAATGTTGCGCCATGGGCCATATCTCAGCGTACTTGACAAGTGCCCCAATATTCTGGCCCATATTCTGACGAAGATCCGGATCATCCTGGGCCACAAAGGCCAATGACCATCTGCTGAGGTGGATTATAGACGAGAGTGTCACCATGGAAGCAAAGAAATGTGTTTGTTTGAGGATAGGAACGCGGTAGCTGATCAACTTGCTAAGCTACCTCGCAACCCGAATTGTATGTTTGGTATGCGAGTTGAAGGCATCCCTTGACGCAGCTGGTGCGTTAGATGCTTTGATATAATAAGTCAGCGATGAATCCAGCTGTGAGTGAGGCTGGTGCACGAGAATAGAAATAGCCTGCCACATCATAATGGCCTGGAACATCATCTCATCCAACTCGTGATTGCAATAAGCGTCATATTTTGAAGGCGGCAAGCGGAGCTTCCAGTTCGCGAGAAGCGTGGCTATATGGTCGACTCCTGATGGCATTTTCTGAAAAACACCCAAGATGCAGGCACATTAGACCCGATAGGTGTACGAAGAATACGGCATGGGGTCAAATAGTCCAAAGGTTTCCGTATCATATGGGTGATTAGGATGAGGTATTGCTAGATCTTGTAGGCATACGGTGAGTACCAGGCTCTATAACGACTTACTCCTGTGAGATATTGGTTCTCTTCACAGGGCACAGCGACATCTGTAGGTACATGATAAAGAACAAAAGTGTTATTACCTTAGTATTAGTTATTATTTTATAAGCTAAATATATCAAATTAGGTAAGTTCTATTTGAACAACTATAGCTTTATCTACTTACTAA
>VYWZ01001583.1:0-13278 GCA_008711595.1 Fusarium xyrophilum | reverse complement strand
ACGGAAATCGCGCAGTGGGTTCAATCTGACCAAACAGGGAGGGATGTGCTGTTTACAGCTCAACACATGCTCATCATGGCCGCCTCTGCCCAATGCCTCCATGAAAAAGTCAGATAACACCTTTGACCTGGGCCAGAATTCCCCCAGACTTTTTGAGGAACTCTGCCAGAAAAAAAACTCTAGATCTGTAATCTGGCTGCCCTGTACCATGGAGCACAGCATGACGCAAAGGCGAGGCTGCTCGTTCTAAATCAAGTAGACATGAAGGGGAGAACTTCTCTGGTACAAGCTGAGAACCAAGAAGGGCCATCAGACGCAATGGTGCTTAATGAACCACTGGTGGTGGAGCGCCATGTCCTGTAGCAACACTGTGAAGTAATGAAGCCGCGACATGTTCATCCCAGTGTCCGTAGAGATGAGCCTGCATCCGGATCTCGAGTCTTTAAAGAGATTTGGCCATCTGGAAATGACGTTATAGGGACATTTGACTTAGCCAAAAGAGACCACTAACTACAAGATAAACTGTGAGTAACCGAACTAGCCCCTGAACGAGTCAAAGGACTTACCGCATGGTATAAGATCATATCAAACATACCATCTTCCCCAACACGATCTTTCTTTCCGTCGCTGATTTTAAACCGCCAGGAATCGATAAGCTGACTTGCATACTTGAGGTTGAGCCGGGCTGCCTGATTAAATCATGAAGAAACGGTGTCACATGAACATCGTATATACGAATAAGATCAACGAAGTAGGCCCAAGAAGAGTGCTCGCGAGAGAGGCTCAGGCGATCGTACTCTTCAAGAGTTATTGATGCTGGAACAACTCTAATGGAAAGTCAGCGTGAAGTGGCTACCTCGAACAAGAATTACGCACACCGGCCTGGTAGTCCCAATCCTCACACGGAAGTCCTACCACAAAACTGGGCCCAGGAGGGTAGAGTGTTGAGTAAAGCTGATTCTGTCGGAAACCAAGCAACATCTCGTGTGTATATAATCCCCAATATGTCCGGCGGCATGATTCAGCGAGGACTGGGTCTGTTTCCCTTTCCGCGAACTCTTTGCTCTGAAGTTCCAAATGAGAAGCCAGCGCAAAAGCTTTGTTGAGCATGATTTTGCTAACGTTGCCAAGATGTCTCCCAAATTCTGTAACAGAAAGACACAGCAGTGCTTGAACAGACCAGATTGTTTAGGAAAGAGTGTCATGCGACATTCGGTAGGCATTCTGTTGTAGCTGTGTCTTGTCGACATTATCCAAGTATATAGACCCAATGTAGGTAATTGTGGCCACGAGGAAACGTAAGTTTTCTGGTTACGTTTTGCAAAGATCCTCCAGTTTCTTTCTTGGGGGTAGCCAAGAGTGGGCGACGTTAAAGTGAGCGTAGTAGAGGTCGAATGCATGTATGGTACTGCAAGGTGTAGAAGGTATCATTTAGGGAAACGGAATGCCGGGCTCAATAAGGCCTGGCGACGGTATGCTCTCTATACTATCATTTTGATCGGCCACCAAAGTCTCTTCCTCCCTCATACTTGTCTTCTTTGAGTTTCGGAACCCTCGATGTGACTTGGTGTAATGACACCGTTTGCCTTCTTCTTTGCATCGAGTGCATGGCGTACCTCCACTGCACTTCATATGCTTATAACGGCAAGGATCGCAAGCTAGAGAGATACGCTTCTGGACTTGTGAGGTTCCCGTACTAACTCGTTTCTGACTGGAGTTGAGTTCAACCCCTGGTGAAACTTCTTCTTGTGCGGAACTTGCCATAGCTTGATCAACGAACTGGATCTTCCAAGTGACGACGAAAGGAGGCCTCAAGACCCCGTCCTGTTTCGCTTAGTTGGCAAACACCAGTGGTAGGGGCCTGCAAGTAGGCTAGAGTCGATAAAGGATGTGTCGTGGCACCGAACCAAGCTTGTTTGTCAAGAACCAACAGGTTGAACAGGTTTGTGGTAAGTGCCGGAGCCACGGAATATATGCACGCAGGAAAAGGGATTAGAAATGGAAAGAGGTGGATGGAACTACGAGTTCGATACAAATACATGGTACCAGTGTAAGATGGTGGAGGCGTAGGGCAGAGAAGATGGCCGTTAGGCTTGAAAAAAAGCAAATGATCCAATGCATCATGATTGGAAGAGGTGGGTAGTTGAGTTAGACTCAAATCTCAGAACCATGTTGCAATACCTGACTCCTCCAGTCATGTTGGCCCCAGGGAGGTATGTGGCGTGGATATGGGCTCCCAGTCGAGGACTAGGTAGGGAAAGATCTGTCAAAAAAGGGCCTCCTGCATCTCCATGTCGACCTTTATCCATTGAGAGTTATGACAGCTGTGACCTCGAAGACAGACGCAAGTGACCATGTTATTGGTCTCACGTTGTTAGGTCGAAAATCAAGAGAGTGAAGAGGGGCAAAGAATGGGCCGCCCCCGACTCAACAATGGCAACTCTGGCACAAGAACCGGGTTGCTGAATGCTGGCGCATCTAGCACTCGGGGATTTTCACAAAGACATACCAGACAGCGTGCGTGTGTCGCTTGACTGTGCATTCAGGGGTTGTCGTTAAAGTGAAGTCTGACCAGCAAAGGCGGGCTGGCTTATTTATAATGTTGGACAGCTGTTGAACCACCGCTCGGAGCGGGCCTTGCAAAGCCCCCGTCTCTCTTAAGACAGCAGGCAATATAGTCACTAAGAGCAGCCACTGTCTCAATAGCTAGCAACTCGGGCTCTGATTGTTTGAATGGTATCCACAGAGGAGGAGATGCCTGGTCGCCGGCTGGAGGATTCACGTTTCTGACGTGTAGGAAGTCATCAGAAGAGTCGTGATGCAGATAGATGCAAGCGCAGCACAGCCAATATAAATATTGCTTTTTCCAAAGGAACTCTGTGTAACACAGTGCCCATGCAGCTAGTTGTTTGTCCCAGCTCCCAGGTGTCTGAGACATACTGGTTGCATATAGGGCTATCGGAGATATCATAGCGCCATTGATTGCTGGTCGCTGGTCAAGCCTCAAACATACATCCATAGCTGAATTCTGCCAAGTGAATGTGGCTTATCCCGGGTAACATTTGGTATGTCGACGATTTGTGATACACTAAGAACGAAGCGGCCCTGAGTCTCATGATTTGATGCTATCAGCCGAAGTTTGTTGGATGAAATGTGCTTTGCAGAGGAGGCACAGAAGTTTCGAGACGGTCTGTGACGAGTTGACTCGCACTTGCCATCTCAAGTTCTGTGTAACTGCCCTCTCCTCATTGTGGAGCAAGAGGGAAGGAGAGCAGTTGCAGCGGGAGGGGTTGCCCAGGCGGGGACAGAATATTGGATCCAAGCTAACAACAAGACTTGGATAAGTTCAATATAAATTCAGGAGACTCCTGGGCTAGTCATTTTTGGAACCTCACCATAAGGTCAGAAGTTGTCTCGCACTTTGAAGAGTGGAAAACAAGCGCTAAGATAAGTCTCGGTGCGCATGAAAATAAAAGGTCCTGTACTCTTTTCAGTACGAGTAGGATGGGCCTGGGCAGACTCCAGAGGCACGAGGGAGGAACATGCTAAAGTAGCCGATAAGGCCTAGGCACTGTAACACCTCGGCTCGGCTTCTGCTCGACAACCCCCGGATTTTAGCATGGGCCCGCACAATCCCCAGATGAGATCCAATGCGATGCGCTGAGACGAGCTGAATGAACTGCGTGCTTCCTTTTTGCTTTTATCACCTGCAACAAACGAATGCTCGCTCTATTCAGCTGTAACCGTATCAACCCACCGCCAGACTGACCAATAGACTCCCAATCAAATACCTATCCGAAACTCAACGAACGCCCTCGTCCTCATGCGCATGCATCAGGTCAAATGACCACCTCGAGCTTCGTCCAAGCCCAACGCCGCGTCGCTGCGCGTCGCCAAACCCGTGAGGCCGAAGCTGCTGCTCGCATCGCTGCACAGCGGCAATCTTCTCGACCTAGAGCCAACCTCGAGCGCTTACCTTACCCCCTAAATGGCATAGGATCTGCCTGGGATGCTGTGTCGACAAGGGAGGGCACTCGCCCTGCATTTCGAGTAGGACAAGTCGATGCCGAACTGCTTGATGTAGAGCTCTTGGAAATTCTCAAGGACCAGGTTTGCGAGGGTCTCAAATATTTTGGTGGAGGGCATCTGCACGATGACTGGTCGGCTGAGATTATGTTGGCTCTGAGGGCGGTGGTTTTCAAACTCACTGTCTGGGACCACGATGCCACATACGGAGCGGCTCTTCAAAACCTCAAATATACCGACGCCAGAAACGACGGGCTTACACTCAAGGCACCCTCAAAGGTGCAGAAATCACTCTATGGACTTGTCACAGTATTTGGAAACTATGCTTGGACGAGATGGGAGGACTGGCTTCTGGAGCATGACGATGGTTACGACGAGCCAAGTCCCCGACTGAAGCGACTATCCAAGCTGACATCTGCCCTCTCAACTGTTCACTCGGCAGCGGCATGTGTCTCATTTCTCGTTTTCTTACTGCATGGACGATACCGAACCCTCCTTGATAGAATTCTCAGAATGAGACTTGCGCCACCCACAAGTCAAGTAAGCAGAGAGGTCTCGTTCGAGTATCTCAACAGGCAGCTTGTCTGGCATGCCTTCACCGAGTTTTTGCTTTTCGTACTACCCCTGATCGGCATCCAGCGATGGCGACGCTGGCTGACCAGGACATGGCGGAAAACAAAAGACATTATCAGAACGGGGCCTCAGGAAGAGGGCAAGGCCAATGGTGAATACGCGTTCCTCCCCGAGAGGACATGCGCAATTTGCTACCAGGACCAGAACACAGCAACTGCTGAGAACGAAGTGATGGCAGCAGCAGCATCCAGTGGTATTATTGGCTCAGCCCAGACAGACATAACCAACCCATATGAGACAGTACCTTGTGGGTGTGTGTACTGTTTTGTCTGCTTGGCTACTCGGTTGGAGAGAGAGGAGGACGAGGGCTGGACATGCCTGCGTTGCGGTGAGCATGTCAAAGCGTGCAAGCCTTGGAGTGGTGACTTGGTTGAGCCGTCTGCAAAGCATGCTTCAGCCAAGACGGTGGCTTTCTCAGATGATATTACCGGGGGTGTGCTCGTAGATGAGCAGGATGATGAATCGTTCGTAGAGAGTCTGAGCACAACCTCAGAGTGAAGGTTTATGAGAGGCGTTGATCTGCGGCATTAATGGATATGTAAGGATAGCTATACTCTGTAATATCACGGGCACACAGCGAATGCGATGTTGTTCTACTTTCTTCCATTACTCACTACCCAGTTCTCCCACTCACAGTGCAACAATACAAAAGGTGTAGTAGTCCCCTACTACCTCGTACCCCTCAGAGAGTTATGCTTATGAACGGAGAAAGCAAAAGAAAGTCTTTGGTCTAGAAGTAACTCGATGGATAAATATAAAAGATTCGAAGATTACGAAAGAGAATCTGATGACTGAAAGCCCACTCCAAGTTCCCAGAACCTGAATGGACCCTGAAATGGCCTGCCCGCATATCCATCCTCTGAAGGCCACACTCACTAACACGGGGAGGTGGAACCCGGACCCCTGTTCTATTCCTACCATTGTCAGCGGAGATACGGACCAACATCAGCCCAATCTAATGCTTGGACAAAACAACACCAACTTTCAATTTCACAAGACCGACATTTCACCATCATCATTCTTCTGATACTCGACGGATCCAAGCAGCGTGCCTCGGAGAACTCGAGGCGTCATCCATCAACCTACTATGCAGAATACGCCATAATATATAATCGAAGCCTTTCAATGTAGCCCGATATCACAACTCGATTACACCGACTCCCTCCCTCCATCCCATGCCCAGCTTCTTTCAGTTCACGCAGGGCACCGAGTCGCACGTCCGACCCAACGACTCGGCCCCTCTCCTAGGCCGCTTCCGCGCTGTTCCTCCGCGTCCTGGCGTGGTATCTCGAAGGCGTAGTCAACTTGGCCTCTTCTCGAATACCGCAGACAACAGAGGCAGCGTGCATATACTTGGATACGGTGCTTTTCCTGCAGATGACGACCATACGGACAGTGATTATGACCTCGAGGATGACAGGAGTTTATGGCAGCGTCTTTGGCAACGATGGGTGTTGGATATTTGGGTTGATCCGCGACAGTCGGCGGTGAAGAGGGTCGTCGATAAGTGGTGGAGTCGGTATGCATTTCTGGTGCTGATGCCGGCCTTGTTGGTATGTGATGGAGCTCCAACGAAACAACAAAGAACCAACTGACTCAAGAATAGGCTGTGGCGTGGTGTTCCATACCCTTTCCCCAGTATGGAATTCCCGACGACCATATCGGTGATGGGGACGAGGATAGACTCCCCGACGGATCTAAGACGCCTGGTCACGGAGCTGCCCGAGTCCAGGTCAACTTTTGGTTCTTTCTATTCGTCTACTATGGTTTCTACAACCTTACTGCTCTTATCTGGATCACGAAGGTGTTCAACCTTTACAGCCTCAACTGGTGGCCCCAATCTCTGGGATTCCCGCTGACCGTCTCACTCATCGCCATCTTGTCCATTGCCGTCCCCATACCAATTTACTACAACGATAGGGCGCGTTACTTGCTCGTCCACAACATAGCATGGATTTCATGGACCTTCATCATCATGGCCTTGCCTGTCACGATCGCCTTTATCATTCTCACGACTAACGAGCGGCACATCGGGCTTCGTCACTCGCTATCAGAAACTCAACGCATCTTTACCACATCCTGGTGGACCGGAGAGCCAGACACGTTCAACGGTAGGGACCGTCGGCGCCGCAATGTCACGGCTGATCTGTTCGATGCAGATGCAACTCAAGTTGAACCCGAGTTGAGGCCACAGGGCGTTAGGATGCGCCGACTGTGGTTGCCAGCAAGCTTTGTGCGATTCTTATGGTTCTGCGTTGCTCTGTTTATTGGCCTCATGGCATACGTGATCGGAGAGGCATATGCAGAGATTTACCTCCGAACCTTGCCACACAATAACTTGGAGACAGTAGTATACGTCTATGGCTGGGTTGCAACGGTGCACCTGCTGGATGCGTTGAGCGGCTGGGTGCTCGGAATTCGAGAGGGTGAGCGTGTTGGAAGCTATCCTCTGAGCTGGATCTTTAAACTGTAAGCCTCGATACATGCAGATACTGTTATTTCCACGACTGACACCACATCCAGATACTTCATGTTGACCTACCAGATGTACGTTCGTGCGCTATATGCACGACTGCGCTCACCACAACAATTCATAACCCTCCAGATCTTGTCATCAACAGGTCTGGTTGTCATCACACCCATCATGATGACCTCCTTCGTGCATAAGCTCTTGACAATTCTTGGGCTGAACTCGCAAAGCTTTGGTTCATACCAGAAGCTCCAGACTCGCAATGTCTTCATTCGCTTTCTTGCAGAAAACGTCTCAATGGCCGCATTCCTTGGAAGCATTCTAGTACTGCATTTCGGAGCCAACAAGGACGTCTACCCATATTTTGCGTTTGATACGGAGGGGGAGGACTACAACTTTGGCCTCACCTTCTACGCCTCATCGGTAACGTGGGCGTGTGAGTTGGTGGCGAGTATCGCCGTGCGGGGACTCATCCGACTGTTCTTCCAAATCGATGTTGGCTTAGAGGGGAAGCTGGACTTGGCCGTCTGGCCAGAGTTGATGCCAACCTGTGTGGCAGTCATGCTGCACGTGCTGCAGAACATGCTATTTTCTATCATCCGACTACAGTTTCGGTGAGTGGAGAAAGGATCTACTGTGGTCTGGTGTGAAAGAGGACCGATGATCCGGGGGCTATTTTTCATAAAGGATTGATGGATGAGAGGGTCGGAACGGCCCGAGAAAGGTTGCCGAGAGGTGCGGCTATTGAGATGGTGCACCCGTCGACATTCACACCCGCGAAACGGACAAAGAGTCTGGATGTTTG
Organism: Fusarium xyrophilum; assembly: GCA_008711595.1. Classification (NCBI taxonomy): domain Eukaryota; kingdom Fungi; phylum Ascomycota; class Sordariomycetes; order Hypocreales; family Nectriaceae; genus Fusarium; species Fusarium xyrophilum. Next base: position 5,344 of record VYWZ01001583.1, on the reverse strand, counting down.
GTGTCTGCTTTGCCTTTCCTGTCTTTTGTCACTACTAAACTGTGAGTTGTTGTCTTGAGTTGTCTTTCACTGGAGCGACTTCTTTGCATACTTTGCGATGGCCTTGGGACTGGGGAAGTTGTCCTCTTGATTCAAGTCGATACCCATTAGAACGTTTCTGGAGAGTTTTGATACGTTTCATCTTTGTTATAACGCATTAGATACCACATATACATACTGTTTGCCGACGCGTTAGTCATTGCCGTCAATAGTAATTCCGAGTCGGAACTTCTGAAGTGGAACGGGATAGCGACCATTCTAGATTGTTGCATAGATCAACTTGTGTATGCAACCATAACCATATTGTTTTGGGGCTTACAAGCCGATAATGATTGGGCGACGGAGTTCAAAGAACCATTTCCCGTGCCCTGTGTTTCAAAAAGTTTATCTGGCAGAAGCAAACCTGGGTCACGATCGGGTCGGTGCAGCTTCCGTAGAATGGTCCTTCCGAGACCCCATAATGAAGATTGAGATACTCGCCTACTGCCTGCTGTCTTTCATACCAGAGTCGATGATGTGCACTGCAGTTATGAGAGGTTCAATCGGCTTGCCAGCCAGCTCTCGAATTACCTGAGTCGCAAGCGGGCTGTTCCCAAACCGATCGCTCGTATTGTCTCGAAAGCAGTAGCTCAGATTGGCTGCGTGCTTATGTTGATGCCTGCATAACAGTTGTACTGGACTGGTGCGACGGACCCATTTCTATCAACTCCATCCATAGACACTTGCATCAAAACCTCACGCCGAGCGGCCCGTAATGGCGCCAACACAGAAACGCGCACCTGCGGCTAATGCAAGCCCCAACCAGTCTTTTCCTGGGTGAATGAGTACATCAAACAGCGGTGTACAATGAATCAATAACGTCAACAACCGGTCAATATGGCAGAGGAAGGAGAACCGATGACGCGGCGATGAAGGGGCAGCCGGTCAGCGAATGCTGGAGGGGAGGATATGCAAGATATAAAGAGGAACCACAACGACAACGCCCAAGGCCAGATGGTGCGCGACACCGATAAGGCGATGTATTCCGGAACGGTCAAGAGAGAAGAGAAGAGACAAGACACAGAAGCAGGTAAGTAGGTCGATGCAGAGGGCGGCACGAATGCAGCCGCACCTCGCATCGCATCGCACCGCATCAAAGACGCAGAAAATTGCTGCATGTTTTTCAGGAAACGAACCTGGTGGCTGGGATCAGGGCTGAAGGAGGAGATCGCAGCGTAGCACATGCGCTGGCTATGAAATGGCTTGGTGTGGTGTCAGGCACAAGCTCGTGATTCGTGATAAGTTAGTGACTTGTAGCGAGCTGAAGCGGTAACCCTCAACCGTCTAACATGTCGCTAGAGACTAGAGAGCTCAAGATGGGTCTTATCTCGATAGGCCGCCGGCTAAAAAAAAAAAAAGGAATCATGTCCTATCTTATGCGGGTGAAGTGTAGTGTAGCGTAGTACCTACGCTTGACAAGATAGACATCTATCTGCCTGGTAGCCTGGTTCGAAGAATCCAAATTGGGCACAGAAACGGTCTCAGTTATCAGGACCTGCGGGGTTACATCACAGTCGACAGCAAAGAGATAGCAAACTATCAGTGACGATTGAAAACGAAGATGGGTTCTAGGCTGCGCAATAAAGACGAGATCGGCATATTTCAACCCTTGACAGGCATCGCAGTTGTGTTATCTTGGCATGATATAACGTCGTTCGGGAGCCTGGCGAACCCGAGCCAGCAAGCTCGGCCTAGTAGGGCCTCGGTTTGGCCACAATGTACTCGTCGAGATGCTCGCTCTCTGTCATGTTCAAAGATTGGGGCAGAATTGCGATATCGTCTCATTTGACAGCGGAGCAAGTTTGAAGGAGCAATAGCATGTGCTGCAAGACCCTCTACTGTAACAGACGTCTGCCTCAGGTAAAACGTAGATATGAACCCATGCAAGGAAATTCGATGCCGTAGAGTAGCAATGTGAATGGCACAGCTGCATATAAAGAGCGGATGGGCGTGGGGAGAGCTTGATGGAGGGTTGCTAAGAAGCACGGATTCGACCATCTAAAAACACCACGATGGAGAAGTCATGCAATCTAAAAATAAGATGACCCAATGATTCCTCTCTTGTCGTATGTATAATTCTCTGCAAATTAGTATGGGCCAGAGACGGATCATGAACCAAAACAAAGCTCTCATGAGCATGCATTTGGAGGCGCTGTGGGACGATGGCTGGCATGGATTTATGGCGCCTCCGGTCTCGATCACGGAAACATAGTGGAACAACGGTACTTGAGCGGAGCAAGTGGATAAGTTGAAGAAGCTAAAAGTTCCTCTGGAGGAACTCGTTCATGGATCGTATGTTGGGTACCTTGTTATCCATGTCAAACCAAGCGGGTAGAAATGCCAACTTCGAAACCTCCGTGGTACAGATTTCGGAACGTATCACTACGACCAACAGTGGTTCTCGAATGTACCTTGGAGAACTGATTACTAGATGGTGGGGTGATGGTTGATATGGTGAAAAACGACGTACTGACTACTGGGATAACATCGTATCATGGAGACATTTGTGTTAGACATGGCAGGACGGGCTGCAGCTGCCTCGTCCTTGGCCTTGATGGCTGTCCTACAAATGGAGGTGGGAATAAGCATGGCAGCCACTAAAGTAAGAAACTAAGGTACTCCGCAGACCAGTTGAAGAAGGATGGGCGTCCAGAGACACCCATCGGCGGTAACCTCGCCGCTGCTTCTATCCTTTGTTCGAGGGAATTGCCTAAAGAGGCAGTTCGTTGAACAACAACCCTCCACATTAGTATTCATCCCTTCCAAAACAGAAATAGGCTGGATCTGCCTCCAATGTATGCTATAAGTTAGACTCATCTTGTAGGTGGTGTTTAGTTCAGCGAGAATGATGCCAAATTGAAATCTGAAGAGCTTGTATGAAGCTGTAAAGTAAACGGGACTATTGAGTTCATTACCTCATATGCCAAGCTTACGGCAAGGAGCCATTTCGTTTGCGGGAACCTGGACCTAAAAAAAACAACTTAGAGGTACAGTACAGGCGTGGTTGGCCATGTACAGAATGTGCAACACGTAACTCTCTTGGTTGGCTGAAGCTCCGCCGGGCTTACGTGACTTTGCTTCCACAAGCTGTAACTACCGTATCTCAGTTCCTTTCCTTCTGTCAAACGACTCGTTTCATAGCGAGCTTCAGCTGTGCTCCTATGAACTGGGGTTTCCTCCTACCCGTGAATGTCCGGGTGGCTGTAGTTAGATGTCGGAATAAACCCAGCAGCGCATATAAGACCCAATTGAAGCTGAAATTCCGTTGAAGCCGCGCTCCGAGGGCATGACCTGAAACTACGGGGATGCTCATAGTTTGCGTTGGGCCAAATTCTATTTGGAGCCATTGCCCGTCCATCCGAGGCTGGTGGTATGAACTGCGGTAGCGGGAGGTAAGGCAGTCAAGTAAGCTTGGAGTGAAGAATTCTAGCGCGCCCTCCAATGGACGCTAGGCTCGCAGCAGGCCCGATGCTGGGGTAAGATAATTAATTGGATGCCAGGGTCTTGTTGAATCAAGGATAAAGGATCGAGGGACAACAACAGACGGATCAAGGCAATCGAGTGAGCGTGCATAAGGCATGGAACTTGATAGAAATACCTGGCATAATATTGATTTCATACAGCCAAACTCGTATTCATGATGCTTACAACGAGCAAGCAGAAACGATGTACATTCGATGTACAAGAAACTTCACAGACCAACCATGATTCAACGGGCTCCATTGTGTGGCGGCGGTTAACATTGAGTTGGGCTTGGTCCCGCCATTGAGTAAAAAAAAAAGTACTTGAGTGGTACGACCTGGCATCCGTGACATGTACAGAACACAACAGCAGAGCTTTTGTGTTTCTCGATTTGTCGCAGCTGATGGATGGTACTGGGACTCTTGTCTGTAACAAAGAGATGCGGGGGAAAAATACCGTACTCTAGCCAGTCAGTTGTTGCTGGCAAACGCTCGTGGATCGCATCATTACAGAGATTCGTGTTCGCTACTCAGAGGTACAAAAGATGACCATCCAATAAGAGTGTCGATCAAGGGTTCGGGTTGTCGATTAGCATCTAAGGCCCTGATCCAATCGATTTATCTGTTACAGATGATCTATAGCGGGGTCTTAAAAAGTTGACCTTCTAGTTATATGACTAGACCGCTTTATACCTCTTATTATAATATTTATTTTATGGCCTTGACCCAGTAACGACCAATAAATAGGACCCAGGTATTTCAATAACAGCCACAAAAGTATCAACCATAAAGTCTCTGATTATAATATTGATAACTCTATCTAGGTAACTATCTATCTATTAAAATTTAATACTATATTAATTAGATTTTTAACTTATATAAGGTAAGCTTATCTCTTTATAGTATAGTATAATTAACATATATCTAAAAAGCGCTATAAAACTAACTTTAACTAACTTAGTACTTTAACCTAATAGAATGACCTAAAAAGGTAGGCCTACAAGCCACTTTTGGTGCTGTTATGGATCGACTGTAACGGATAAATCGATTGGATCAGGGCCTTATCACTCACGACTGTCCTCCTTATCGTAGATCAGGCGATTTCTCGGATCGGGTACATCCACTCTAAAGGCTTTCTCTATCACGACATCAAACCAGATAACTTTCTTATGGGAGTCGGTGGACAGGGCAATATATTGTACACTATGGATTTCGGCTTAGTGAAGGAGGTTTATGATAGAGAGACAGATGGAGTGCAAAAGATATGTTGTCCTTTTAGCGGAACGAGGCGATATGCGAGCCTCAACAACCACAATGACTCGGTATGTATAAAAGGTTAACCTCAGTCCTTTCTCCTACTGATAGCACCGACGTAGAGCAGTTATAGAGTGATGATCTAGAGTCCCTAGGGTATGTACTTGTTTATTTGTTATGGGGTGAGTTGCCCTGGTAAGGCCTACAAGCTGCAACGGAAGAAGAAAAGGATAAACTAGTGAAGGAGAAGAAGATTACTATATCAGTGGAATCGATTTATGAGGGCATGCCGGAGGAATTCGTTATGTATATTGAGTATACTAGGTCACTTGGGTTTCATGACAACGCAACTATGCCTATCTACGCGGCCGTTCCTGTCGTTGGTTAGTAATGACTAATAAATAGGACCAAGGTATTTTAACAATCGCTATAAAAGTATGAACTATAAAGTCTATAGTTAAATTAAAAGCTTAATAAACTTAATTAATAAGGTTATCTTTAGGCTATGATATCTTAAGTAACTTTAATTAAGATAAATATATTACCTAAGT
>VYWZ01001582.1:0-19455 GCA_008711595.1 Fusarium xyrophilum | reverse complement strand
GGGGGGAAGAAAGGGAAATTGGGAAATGAAGGCTGCGACGAGAAGTTGTTAGTCAAGGGGCGATAGATCAACGACAGGGGACTCACTTTTGGCCTTGGGGGGAAACTGTAAATGCTGGCGGGGCATGTTAGTTGGCAAACACCAAAGGACTCAATCGGGGAATGGCTTACTTAGCGGACCGAAGCTGGCTCTGTGAGTTAGTAATAGATAGGATCGGGTCGCAAGACAACGCAGTATGACTAGGTAGGGTCAGTCAGCATGTGTATGACAGAGAGGGACAGGCAATGACTGGTAGATTCAAGAGCGTCTACAAACAGCATGTATGTACATAAAGCACCTTTGACCTGTTAATCAAATGACATTTATTTTTTATTTCAAATCGTTTTCTCTTGTATCTTGTTGTTTTCCTGCTTATCACAATGAAACCTCGTCGCTCTTGTTTGCCTGTCAGGCAGGTCTTTGCTGATGTCGCAATCGTCTTGGGTTGCCACTTTCTTTTCCGTTCTTATCACGTCGTCTTTTTTTTTTGTCTTTTTTCTCCTATGGTGTCAAGTCCGCATTGGTATTTTCATCTCGGTCTGCCAGTGGCACACCAATAATGATTCGTTCTCGGCTGCATTCCACAATCTATGTAATTGTTAGAACTTAGGAGCTGCTCAGATGACAATGCTTGTTTCAGACACTTACCGGCAAACAATGCAAATCTCAATACACCGTCACATTGCTGTGCCATAACATGCCAGTTCTCCATCCTCTATCTTCACCAGGCGTCGAGTACCTCAGTTGAATGGGGGATTGGGAATGGGGTGGTCGACACCCAGCTCGAGACAACGCTGATAAATTTCGTGTTCAATGATGCATACCCGGCAGTTGGTCCAGATGATGCTGTTACTGCGGTACTCCTCATCAGGGCGTTGATGGGGTACCTTGTCATCGTCACGACTGCGCCGGCACAGTTGGAACTCATCACGAGTTCTGGCACGCGCACCGCATCGGCCACAGTACAGTATGATATGATACACAGTGCACATGATTGCGGTTCGTAAAGTAAGCTGTAACGGCTGAAGGTAGATGCAGCGTTGATCAGAGAGTATGACGTTTAGAGGTGTGGCAAGTTGTTGTTGATAGAAGGGAAAATAGAGTGTGTTGCTTGATAAGAAAGAAAGCACTCAAGACGCTCCCAGGAGCTCGAAATTATTAAAAAGAGCAAAAACAAGCTTCCACTTTTATTCTGAGATGAGGTTTCAGACTGTCACTGCTAGAGGAGACAGTGACTAGAATGATGGTATCCAAAGGTAGCTGACAGATGCTGCCAGTGCCAGCACTGAAGAGGAAGAGGAGCTACTTTTGTTATGAGTATCGGCCCTTTCTATCTACAGAAGGACCAAAAACATCAAGAACTTCACTCGCCTAGCACAGCAACCCCTTACTCACTCAAGGTTCTCAACAGCGTTCTCCAGCGATATAAGACAAACTGCAGAGGGTCATCGTCTTGTCCTCAAGCAACTACGGGTATTTGATTACTTCAGCTTGCTTGTCCTATCATAAACCGACCCAGAAATCGTAGCCAGATAAGTCGCGTAACCCATCAACAACTTGAACTTGGCAATATGCTGCCTGCACTAGATTCTGATCACAACAAACAGCTGTCTAACGACATGTCATAGGTCGACCAACTCCGCATAGCCTCAAGGGTCAGCTGTACCAACCACACCAACGTCTACCACACGCTTCTGATTCTTCATTCAGTCCTGTTCGATGGCTAAGACAGCAGAACAAGTCTCTTCAGGGATCAACCAAGACATCATTTACACATTCATTGAAAATACAAATAAAGCATAATAGGCAGTGTTGTTCAGCTGTAGTATTTTTGCAAAAGCAAGCGAACGGGAACAAAAAGCAACTTTTCACAGGTAATTTAGGGCTCACATGAACAGATAACAGTTTTTCCTAGAACCTAGTCTCCAGATTCATCCTGCTCAGGTCCTCGCCCGCGCCATGAGCAGGTTGCCGCTGCCCATTTAGCCGCTACTCACGTTACCAACCGTCCTCCTTGCGCAATTAACACCATCGCCAGCTACTCGAGGTGCCCTGGTGGCCCCAGGCTCTTTGGCTGTCTCCAGAAAGAACGTCCATAGCTTCACATTCTCACTGTTTCTGGCGACAACAATGCTGTCTCTCAAAATGAGCTCGGGCAATGGCTTCTTACTAGTTAAAGACTTGAAAGAGGACTGAAGAGGGGTTGGCATTACTCCATGATGCAAATTGTGTTTCCATCAACCTCCGCAGCGACAGATTGTTTGACCAGGCAGAGCTACGTGGACCCAAACCGTCGATTCGACACATAGATCTAAACGTCGCGACAGTTGGCGGGGCAGCACTGCTTTTGAAAAAGGCGCGAGAACTGTGGCATCGGGTTGGACTATGCTGCGGGTATGGTATCACCATTGCCAGAACGTTTCACCGGTCCTGACCAATGCTGCTAGGCACCTATGCTGGTGCAAATGATCAGCTGCTGTCAAGGGCCACAAGGTAAGAAAAACAACAACATGATGCTCAAAAGACTCTTGTCGAAACACTTATAGTTGTGCTGTTCCGTATAACCTCCAAGCTCGTCCAAGAACTTGTAGTATCTCGGCCCTCTGACGACCCTCTATCTCATTCCAATGAGGACGAGAGGAATAGCGGCAAGAACCGACAGCATTACCATGATGCCAAAGCAAGTCATGGCCCAACCACAACCAGCGGCTTCAGTAAACGGCTGGACAGAATACGAGATGGCGAAATTGACCATTGAGGAGCACATGGCTAATACGACGACTAGCTCTCCGGATATGTGGTCTCGTCGGTCTTCTTCTAGATATGGGATCAATTGAAATACCTACTCCTGAGAAGCAATCCATTACATATGCAGTGGCAATCGTGTAAGCTCCAACCTGATGTGAGATCGTCGCACCGATACCGATGGCGATGGTGATCCAACGTGCTCCCGTCTGAGCACCCCAGCCATAGAGCATGTACCCAACCGCTACGAAGACGAAGCAAGGAACAAGCGTGTAGAGTCGCATCTCAGGTTCTTTGACACCATCATTTCGTCGTGCCAAAGCAATGACGACTTGATCGCTTAGTACACCGATGCCCAAACCGATGATGTCTCCCACCATAGCGGCAAAAAAGACAAGACCCGTATTGGTAGTACTAAAGTTGTAAGGTGGTCCTGTGAGGATCTCGGAGATGGTGTTGAAGGAGACGATTCCGGCGGTGGCCCCAAAGGCATAGATGAACGCGGCCTGAGTTTGTTGATGAGTGGAGGGCAGTGGCGGCAGGACGGAAATACTTACAATGATGACGTTGGGAAAGCCCCAGAGGAAGAAAGAAACGGCGGGAATATTGCCAAAAGGTTGTTTTCTTCTGAGGATACCTCACCCATGGCTTCAAGATCTGTCGGTAAGGTCGCTTGGGAAAGTCATCAACAATGCCGTTGGCTTGGCTTGAAACTGGTCTCAGCTCCAGCTTCTTTCCCTCAGTAGATTTCTCCACTCCATCTTCATTCTTCTGGTAGGGAACAGGAGTCGCCTGGAGTGCAGCGAATAGGAAGCGAGGAAAGAGTGTTTCTTTAAAAGTGAACGTGAATGCAATCAGAACAAACGCGAAAATGAAGCCGACGATATTTTGTGACCGTCTCCACCCAACGGTGTCGGACATGCTGCCACCAGAGATAAGACCCAGGCTGTCATAAGGTCAGTATGAAGTCCCCACACAGGCTAATCGCGGCTGGTCTTACATGGAGCCAAGTTGCTACGCAAAGAGATGAACCGACAGCATGCGACCACGCTCATGGACGAAGAACATGTCATGTTGAACATCTACATATCAAGTCAGTAAGTGTCCAGGAGCTTGATACCGGTAAGGTACTCACAGTAAGCTGAATGATGGCTTGATAAGCAGATGTCCCGATCCCATTGACTATCATGTCCAGCATCCATTGAACTGCTCCCTCAATGGCAGCGAGCCAAAAGCCGGTGGCGAGGCAGAGACATGTCGTCGCGAGGAAGACTAGTTTTCGGGCCTAGGATGTTTGCAGTGGGCATCCACCAAATATTGACGAATCCCTTGATCTGGTGAGGAGTAGGGACTAAAAGGGAAGGAGACTTGACATACCAGAAGAACATGATTCAGGGCGCTGCCGCCGTCCATGTTTGTCAGAGAGACGCCCGTGTCTTTACTCACAGTAGTCCAAGCCCCTATTGTCTTATCAGTAACATTGGTTGAGGAGGGGTCTGCAACGGGAACCTCCGAGAGTGTTTTCACCGAAAGAAAAGGCACAAGCGTAGAGCGCTACTAGAAGCAACTGGTAATACTTCTTTCTCTTCGACCAAGTCTGTACAACCGTTAGTGATGCATGGAAGAGGACACCGAGCGCGACTCACGAGCGGATCGTTTCCACAGCTTGTTGGCTGCGGAACGAGAACAATGTCAGACTGTTCGACATGATGGCTGTTCTCTAATTCTTGATTCACTTTGAATGTTATTAGCTATGTATAGAGTGTCGAATTAATGTTCTTGCATACCGTGAATAAGTTGTTCAGTTCCGATACGGCCCTGAAGGTCCAAGCGACGGCGCTGATCGCCTGATGACAACCACATCTGATAGTCGCCGAAAAGCGCCTATCTGAAATCTGAGGTAAAGACTAACTAGTAAAAGGCGTGTTCATCTTCGTCTTAGCCCCAGATTTACGATGGAGCCTGATCCTTCGGGGTTCACTCGGCTCTCATGCAAGTAGTCTACTTGCAAGATGGCCATTGTCACGTAATAGCGCGGTGGAGGATATAAAAGGACTCGGATAGCGGTATAGCGCATTGGGAGATGTGTAATTTACCTTCCAAAAGTAGTAAGATCGAGGTCAATCTCAAGATGAACTTGGGTATCGCTCATGACGGAATATCGATGTCAGCCGATGGTTGATAACCTGCCCCGCGTTCGGCTGGACCTTTCATGCGCTAGGCCGCGAAGTGCGTATCTCAATGGTTCTCCCAAGTAGCTTATCAGAGTCACGCTTCCTTTCCACCTCGATGCCTTATACTTATTGGATTTTTGGTGGCTCGACCTCGAGCCGCTATCTGGATGACTTCAAATATTGCAGTAGTTGCACTCGGTAATTCCAGCCCCAAGTGATGGAAGGTGCAATGTTCAACTCATGGATCAAGCTGGGATTGTGCACAGTGTCACACGGGAAAGAGAGTGACACTAAGTTTGACAGGTAGGTAACAAGAGGGATATCGTATTACGTATTACATACTATGTAGTTGGATATTATGGATCCAATGGATACGGCCGGCAGATCATCAGTGCCTGATCTCAATAGACGGAGAGAGGAGTGCGGTCCTTTCAAGCAATCGACAACCAAGAGTGGTCGTTACTTGCCCTTCTCGAGAGTTGTCCTGTAAGAAATTAGCGTTGCTCATATTAGTAGGTCTCAGCGGGAGACTTACTCTGTGTGCCGGTCCTTCATGCGTCCCTGACCTCCCTCGGGACACTTGGAGATGGGAAGCACGAGGTTTCGCTGACACTCCTTGGAGGGAAGACCTTGTCCAATTCCCCACTCATTGTAGATCCCAAAAGATGAACTTGCCATCGCCAGATGGCGCATTCACACACTTGGTCCTCTTCTCACCAATGTTGTAAACGCCCTGAGCGCCATTAGCGCACCACTCAGTAGCTGCGTTGGCAGCAGCAACCTTGTTACCTCCCCAAGGAAGAAAAGAATATCCTCGCTGCCATAACAAGCAGCGATCTCGGGGTACTCAAAGCCGATGGTGCGGACGCAGACATTAGCATCGGCCCAGAGGCTCAGACAGTCCTGGCCGACGGTGGGGTTCCATTCCTTGAATTGGTCAAAGGAGATGCCGAATTAAGCGGAGATCTGGACGCAGTTGCTGCCGGGCTTGACGTAGTGGAACAAATCGCAGTTGTCGACCATGCCGGGCTGGATGGGGAGGGGAGTGGTGATGCCGTTGTCGCCCTTGATGAACTCAATGGCTGTGGCCTTCTTTGCTGTAGCGCTGAGGCCTGCGGCAAGGACACCTGCGCTGGTGGAGAGGAGGGTAGCGATTGTAGTGAACTTGATACTGCCGATGAAGTTATAGATATTGAACCTCGTTTTATGTTTGCCCGTTGAATGGATGAATGAGCTTGAGAAACTGTCTACTGAAGACAGAATTCTTTCTGCTTTTTATAGGTTTTCATCGTCAGTATCTTGCTCTGATTCAACCTCGCCGAGGAAAAATATCTCTCAAAGCCCGGGGAGTATACCCATAGCCATCCCATTTTCACAGCACTAAAGCAGGGCAAATCAGGCTGCTGCCGCCTGCACCGACAGAAAGCCCCCTGAAAATCACATTCTCATTAATTGCGACCATTGCTAAGGTGAGGTTATTTCCTCTGCAGAAATAACTGAGTGTCTTGGCAAGGGGCACAGCGCGGCACAGGTGGTGGATCAGTGAAAATATTTCCGCGCCCCGGATGACTCCAAAAGTCGTATCACTAGAGCCCTATGAGGCCTAAGGCTGACACCCGAGGGTCCGGAGAATTCTTTCACGAGGTGGAGGTGAAGTGGCTTTTGCGGTGTGAAAAGAAGAATGCTACTCCACTAGGGTCGGAGATTTCCTGGTTTGGAAGGCAGTGCGAGGTTTCTGGTATGTTACGTTGTATACAAGGTAAGCTTCTATTCAGCCGCAGACTAGTTTATGAAGAATGATCCTTAGAGCTGCAGTTAACATCTTATTGAGTAGATATATAATGACACTTATGAATGCTGGACCAATAGGACAATACACGTGTGTCGCCATCGTAAGATCGTGACGTTCAACGTCCGGTCAGCCGTTTTTCGTGGGCTTCCACGATACGGGTAAAGGTTACAATGCGACCTATTCCTCTTTCACGATCTCTGAACTTCGTAGGGCATGGTATTCAGTCGTCGGACGAGTGCCCTCCAAAGTCTGAACAGCCGCCATGCGTCTGGCATTCAGAAGATCCAGATCAATACGAGGCCCCGTGAAGGAGCCCTTTTTGGTTGTGAACCAGAGGGCTATGACAAACGCTACCAAGCCGGTGAAGACGACGGAGACATAGCTCATGTTCTCAGGCGTGGCGGGCATTGTAGTCGGGAAACAGTACAGGATATCGAGAAATACTACCCATGCCACTGATATCCCATTGATGGCAGCGCCGTATTTGCCGAGACTAAAGTACCGAAGTGGCAAGACGCGATCACGGCCTCGGTAAAGGAGAACAGCTTGGGGAATGACACAAGAAGTTTGAAGAAAGATGATGGCCGCGCTGACCATGGCAGAAAATGCAGTCGACGAGCCGAGAAAAATGAGACCGTATAGCTAAAAGATGAGGTGAGTGATACGGAAAAGGGATAGTTGGCAGATACGTACTAACCGTGATAAAGACGGCAGAAAGAAGGAGTGCGTTGACAGGAACTTGGAACCTGGGATGAACACGGCCCCAAAACTGTGAGTATGGCAAGGCACCATCACGCGAGACGGCCCAGAGCGTACGTGACGAGGTTGTTGCTATAACGTTAGACCGAGTTTTATGATTCTATCGCGAGAAATAAACTAACCATTAGCGACAAGATTGGCAAAGAAACAAAACGCAAACAATGACATCAGTACCGACGCAGCAGGCCGAGATCCAGTGCCCTGATAGTAAATCTCAAATAGCGGTAGCCCAGTTGTCGTGTTGAGTACAGCCGGCAGATCGGAAATGGCATACACGAGAGCCGTTGCAAAAGGGAATGCGGTTAGTAAGCCCATGAGTAATGGATATATCATCACCATAGGCACATTCTTGGCTGGATTGGGTATCTCTTCGCAAAGATGAGCTCCGCAATCACTACCTAGAAATGCATAAACAGCATTACCGACTGCCAACATGAATGCGAATCCGTCACTTGACCATCCGGTTCGGTTAGTAGTATCGGTAAAGATAAAGTCGGCCGACGAGTGGTTCTTCGTTACGACAAAGAGGGTAATGGTGGTAGCGCTGAGCGTCAGGACCGATAGAATGAAGACGATCTTGTTGAAAAGAGGAATCCATTGCGCCGTGAAGATGTTGGCAGCTGTGGCGATCCATATCAAAGCGACATATATCAGATACTGGTGCCACCGCTTTTGATCCCAATCTGGATGCCAGGCGCCGACGATATCGAGGACCATGGATGAAACGAAGTTGGAGACTGAGCTTGAAGCAAGCCACCAGCCGATGACACTCATCCACCCATTTCTGCCATACAAGTCAGTATCTCAGCGTATGAATAAGTGTTGGTACTGACAAATATGATGCGAAAGGTTTGTAGTCGTCCCTCGCAACCATAAAAGACCAATAGTACTGCGCCCCAGCAACAGGATACGCCGAAGCAAGCTCAGCCATGCCCAGCGACACGATGGTAGTCATTACGCCAGAAATAGGTAGCGACCATAAAGTCCCAGCTGAAGACGCCTCGGTCAGGCTAATTCCGACCGAAGAGCCTGTCCCGAGCCATGTGCAGGTCAGAGTGAATGACAGTGCGCCTAGAGACCAGAGCGAGAAGCGGCGCGGCATGGCTTGGACGTACCCAGCGGCTTCTAGCTCGAGGGTGTCGTCATTGCTAGCTGTGCTTGACGTGGCACGCGACATTTTGGCGCGTTTGTGATACGAAGGACAAGGAGTGATAAGCCGCCGAGTGGAAGATTGGTTGGTGGCGGCCGCTATGTTGTGAGAATTGCTACCATGAAGGTTTTCACGAGACGTCAGACTGCAACACTAGCACTTGAAGCCGCCTCTGGGGAATCAATAGGGAGCACGGGAAAGAAAATGAAGACTAGGAGATCTTGATCCCCTCATTCTGATGCGCTGTCGATGACGAGGCAATGTCTCACTTGAGTTGCACAAGATGTCCGAGCGACGCCCAATGAGAGCCTCAAGATGCATTGAGTTATGCAGAGAGATAAGAGATTAGAAGTTATGCTTATGTACAGCTTCAGCAAAGTCTTCATAAGCAAGCTTCTCAGCTCGCGCGATATAACTTGCAGCAGCACCAATACATCCAGCGAAAAGAATTGAGGCTTGTGATCTTGAACCATGTTGACAGTAAGAAATTGGACTTGAGTATCGTTTGACAGAATGCGGCTTTCTTGAACACATCTTGGATTCAAATCTTTCCTTGTGTCGTAAGACGACCTGTTCAGCCCAGCCTGCGCCCATTCAGCCCTGCGAACAAAACGCCTGTGCATATCGTAGCAGTAGATCACTTCTACCCAATCGCTAGGTCTGGACGCAGCCAATATTGACGCCAGGTCGTCTACCGCTGATGATGGTTCGTCGAGGGATGATAATCGTGGTGTCAAGACGCGCCATACTTACAGGGGTAGGCAGAGCTGAAAATTAGGGGTTGGCGATGTTGCATTCAGCCGCTTCTTAAACTGATGAAGCTTAGCTATTGAGCAGGGACCTTGTGAGAAGCGGTGCGCTATTTAATGTCCTGCTCAGTCTAAATGCTTCTCAGCGCTGCATTGAAGAGATGAGTGATTTAATAGCGGTCTGAGCGTGGCAACCTTGATGAGGAAAAAATGGTTCCAGGACCTGGCTGTTAGGCTCGTCTGGCATCTCCCACCGAGATCTTAACATCATGTCCCGGTTTCCAAGAGATGATACCCAGCGTCGGCACTTTGTCATTCGCCTCCGAATGAGGCTGACTCTCGCAACGCTCGATAGGCTGAGTCTCATACCGCGTGACAAGGGTCGCGAGATGAACCGAAGCCGCGCGGAGAGTCGTCCAGGACATGACGCCGTACCTCCGCCAGATAGTTTGTACACTCTTGCCGAGCACAACCTCGGGTTGTCAATGAACCTATCAATATCAAATTGTTGCGAGTTCTCGCCCTAGTCATTCTTATCAAGACGGAGTTGCCGATAAAGCATCATTATATAGTTGCCGGCTTTGAACCAGAGACCCGCGGTTGTTGTGCCAAAAGGCAAGGACAGATGGATTTCCATTGATGCTACACAATCATCTCTATTGCTCGTCCCGTTTTTTCGCATCTCATCTTCAACCTTTATCACAAGCGGAGCCGCATCTCCTCTTTGGTCCTGCTGCATCTCGAAATAGCGTGCTAGAGCATTGATCGCAGCGTCTCTCGAGTCGCCAGCCGATCTCGATAGCTATCTTGGATCCTTGTACAGTAGCTTCCTAGTCTGGCGATCAAATGTGCGAAAGTCATCAATAAGTCCAGGGGATTTGTCAAAAGAGTAGTGCCGGAGAAGGTCTTTGTAGAAGCCTTGACAATGATGTCTCTATTCCACTTAAACATGTCGTGCTCATTGATCTCCCCTGTTACACGGGGACTACCCTGTTAGATAACGCTGTCGAGCTCTGATAGGAACTTGTCCTAGATCTTTCTGGATGAGTTTTTTGGTCGTGTTTGCTCATATACATGATTGAGCCGAACTAAGACTGATAAAGATATCTCGGTAACGGTAGTTGCCCAGAGGACATCTCTGGCCTGTTTGGAGACCAACACCTATTCCATGAACTAGTCGATTTGAGCGTCAAAGTGCAGCTCTTTTGTTTTCTTATGAGTCTCAGTAACACCGCGATAGCCGAGGATTACTTACATATGTACGACAACCACCTATTAACACGCTAAATGGCTGCGCAGGGATCCCAAAATATGATACTGAGGGTAATTAGCACTACCGCTTCAGGCGACCCCGAAGTACTGACCTAGCAGCCACCAATAGCTTCTCAGAACCCGTGACGAATGAAAGATTGTGGCCAATACCTGCAAGTCTTTGTTAGATGTTTGGCGGCTACGGAGACGAGCTCTTACAATATGGCAGCATTAGAGGCTCCGATTGAGAGTTCCATGCAGATACCATGATTCTCTCTGCATGCACGGTACTGCAATTCTCTTTTCTTCGATTTGGCGAAGTGTACCGCAACCCTCTAGTCATCTTTGATCGCCATGGTGGCTCCTCACAGCAGGATCGCATGCACGAAAAGCAGGCATAAACTATCAGGTCTATCAACTGAAAGCGACACTCTCAGTCTCATGAACTCAATTCAGGCACCATTCTGGATCAATCACAGGGCAGGGCGGAAACCCTAGATCAAGCGCACATAGCTAACATTGACTCCATTCACACTCACTGCCCACACAATTGCTCAAAATTGTCCAAGTCACATGAGTGGCAGACCTTTGATTAGCCCTGGCAAAGGTGGCTGATGACTGTCAAGTCTTATCGGATGCACTTGAATGGAAGATTATGCCTAGGTTTGCTACGTCAAATGGCTACGTACGAGGCGCGTGATGCAAGCCATCAGCCGTGGGGTGACGGGTCTATCAACTCAGATGGTAGGTAGCTCGTGGGAAAACCTCATGATTGAGTTGTGGCTTTGCCAATGAGACTTTTTTAAGGACATCCATTTGCTGAAGTCTCTGTCCTCATCGGCCACTAATTATTCTTTCGCCCGCGGAATTTGACCAAAGTTCTAATCATTTTATTCTCTCTTGTCTTTCTCCCGTCGCTTCTCCCGTACATCAACATCTCAGCAACTACACCGCTCAGCTCTAAACAGCCTCACGACTTCATCATGGCTTTGCAATTCGCTATAATCTATATCTTGGTCGTCGGACTCGGCTTGCTCAGTGGCTACAACAATGGCATGTTCAATGAGTTGGTAGAGGAGGTCCACAACATGGGTATGCAAGCAAGTCCAGCTTGGAGACAGGTGCTAACGAGCAGAAGATCACTGGAATCTTGATCCAGAAACAGATGATGAGGATTGGGACTCCGACGAAGAAGAAGAAGATGATGATGATGATGAATCGGGTATGTATGCTCACTCGTGTGGACCTAGGTATGTATACTAACCGACTATCAACAGATGACGACGGCTATTCTTCCGGGGCCGTCAGCGAGCAGACTAGTAACTCCGATAAAGCCATACGCAGCCAATGAAGCATTTCAGCAACCATTTCAGCAGTGGCAATGCAGGTTTTCTTCAAAGCCTTCATCACATTTCAAATGCTAACAATCTCTTATAGATCCAGCTTAAACGAAAAGTTCAGCGATAATGCTCAGTCTTCGTGCGCCAGGCCCTCAGCGTAGTGCAAGCCTGGAAATGTCTGTAATCCTCATTCATATGGCCGGAACAAAATAGCTAGGCAGTCTTCAATTCGACCGTCGAGGATCGCGGCCATTAGTCACGATTTCTGTTTCGCTCTTATACATCACAGCACTACCATCTGCTGATCCTATACCGATTCGCTTCAAACAATCGTTTCTGAATCTCTGACACTGTGAATCCACTCAATACTCAGGGCAAGATGCAAACATGGGGTTGGTGATCAAAATGGAAAAGATCCTCGCAATGCCAGGGTTGCATCAAAACTCTGATGGCCCAGTCACAATGTGACCTCCTCCCCACAGAACACCTCACCCATGCAGGAAATAGGTGGGGGAGTCAGGCAATACGAGATGAACAATTTGACCGCCATCTGATGAGAGTTTTCTTCTGTCACAAACCATCTTACCATTCTGCATGCAGTCAGCCTGAGACCAACAGATTCTCACCTGTCATATCTCTTGGCCTTTTTCGCTTCTCCTCACGATGTCGTCGCCAAAACCTCCCAACAAGTCACCAAAGTCTCCTCGGTCGCCTCGGTCGCCTCGGTCTCCGCCTGAGGCTGTGGAGGCCTCCGCGCGAGACGGATCCATTCAGCCTGTCAGTCATAACCTTTTGTGTTTTTTCTACTACCCTGCTGATGTACTCGTTCAGGACACTGATTCTGACTCTGCGTATTCTTTGTCGTAAAATGGCATGCACTGATACCGGGGTAGGCTTCGCCAATATGGCCCAGAACGGATGCCAGCGATACTGAGTCCCTGCGTTCTTCTATTCTGAACTACAAGTGGGTTCATGGTAGGCGATTTCATGCATATGGCGATGGAATCTACTGGTGAGCTTCCTGAGTCCACGAGCTGTTTAAAATACTCATGAAACTAGGGGAGCGAATGACGATCGCCAGCAAGAGGCTGAAGATTTGATGCAAGTCTTGGTTCAAAATGGTTTTAGCCTCATCCTTTCTAACCAAACTCAGCCATGAGCTGTTTCGGGCAGTCCTCGACGGCAAGTTGTATGAAGCTCCGATCGGCAAGAATCCACAGGTTTGTCGCTACCTACCTAGTTTCATCCCATTCACTGATTCTCGTAGAATGTACTTGATGTCGGTTGTGGCACCGGTATTTGGGCCATGTGAGTCACCATGGTACTGCGAGATTGCCTCATACTGATGATACCAGCGATATGGCAGACCTGCACCCATCAGCGGAAGTCATCGGTGTCGATCTCTCGCCGATCCAACCAAACTTCATCCCACCCAACTGCAGATTCGAAGTTGACGATATTAACAAAGAGTGGACATTTCCCGAAGATAAGTTCGACTTTATTCATATCCGCTACATGACAGGAACGGTCCCAGACTGGACAGAGCTTCTCAAGAAGGCCCAAAGGTAGACCACGCTCTCCATCCCATCCCTACAGGCCATCCTCTAATGTTATACAGGCATCTCAAGCCCGGTGGTTGGATCGAGCATGTTGAACTCTGGGGCGACGCCAGAGCTGACGATGACACCATGAGCCCCGAATCACCGCTCAAAACCTGGGTCAAGATCTTTAATCAAGTAGCAGAAAAAGTCGGCAACCCCTTCTTCTGGAACCCCGCCGAAGAGTTCGAGAAGGCCGGTTTGAAGAACATCACTGAGAAGAAAGTTAAAGTACCGATTGGTACTTGGGCGAAAGATCAGGATCTTAAGCAGTGGGGTGCATGGAACCGACAGTTTCTGCTACAAGGATTGGAAGGCTTTTCTATCCGCAGCTTGACGGAGCTTCTGGGAGTATGTCTTCTGTTTCTTGTCATCCTGTGATACGGCTAACATGTTGAGCTCTAGTGGGAGTATGAGAAAGCGCAGGTCTTTCTGGTGGAGATGCGTAAAGAGCTGTTGAACCCAGAGCTTCACTCATACGTGTTGGTGTACGATTATAATAATCTCGAAACATTATCTGCTGAGGCTAACATACATCTCCACAGAACCACTGTATACGGTCAAAAGAGCGAGGAATAAGTCAGGGAGTCTCGAGAGCTTGATGGCATTGTCGGTTACGAAGTATTATCAAGTTTATCAAGACTATGTCTCGTTACTCTTTTGGTACATCAACGTGACCTGGAACTGAAATAATAGTTCTGCCTGTGACTATTTCAGAATTCCTCGACAGTTTGGTTCAATTGGTTAAGATCCCTGCCCGCCTAGTCTGCCAATAATGCAACGTAGCTGTCGCCAGACCCTACAAACTAAAGTGGGTTGATTCTTCTTTTGGGACGGGATCTTCTTCTGAATCCTCCGTCTCGTGACCCTCTGATCTGCAAGGTTCATTATGCAAGGATCAGCTAGAGTCCTCAATTCTATCATTGTCCCTGACTCAAAAGTACGAGTAGCTTGTTCTCCTTGCGGGAGGGTCTCTTTTGGCTCGTCAGTTTCATGACCCCCCCTTGATCCAAAGATTTTACTGTCATCCTTGTAATGTTACTTCTCATGGGCTGCCAATCTACACGTCCTGTCCCAAAACCTATCCCTGTCATTTTGGCAGAACCAATTGACCGTCTGTGGCCACCGGCCAGCCTGGTCTTCTTTACCTACGTAGCTATTACGGCAGGCCTCGATATCGCAGGTCTCAGGTACGCCGGCAGGTCCATTGTATATGTATGACTCCTTGTCAATAGCATGAAACCAGTCATGAGGCGCACAGCTCAAGCCACGATCCGAGAAGCGTATCTTCCGATGGTAGTTGACAACAATGCAGCTCTTGTCGTATTTGCAATGACCACAAGCTACCCTTCCAGGGCCTAGAAGAGCCAAGTCATGTTCACGGTGGCGATTCAGAAATCCCCAGCCGCCGCGGAGCCTGATAAGGTCTTCTTCTGAAGGCAAAACCTCGGAGCGATCGAATTCGGATATTGCGTTCCATTCAGGCAGCGTATTGCAGCCTCGTTGTGGTAGGAGTAAGTGTCCTCCTTTCTGTCTGATCCTTCGGAGTGAGTTGTTGAGCTTATGTCGCTCCAGATAGCCACTCGGGTGGAGGATAGATCGATCACTGCCTGAAAGCCCTCGCCATAGGATATGTAGTATCATCCCACTGCCTCCGGGGTTTGTGGCAAATACCCTCGGTGTCTAATCGGTGTACTCGGAGTTGTCGCCACACGGAGCACTGTGCTCAGGATGGTCACAGCTCGCCACGAATACCAGCGCGTCGTCCGGCACCCCGCTGGGCAGAAGAAGGTTTATCTCGGCTCGGGTGAGCGTTTTGTGCTCACAAATCCGGACATAGCCCTCATTTGCAATGCAGACGCGCCCACTCGGGAGCTTCGCTTGGTCTTGGGAAAAGCACGAGGGAGGGTGATCCATCTCGCAGGAGTGGCAATGAAGGAGCTCTTCAGAATTAGAAGGCGAAAACTTGCAAGTCGTCGAGTAACCGGCATTTAGTCTGGCCTCCCGGCTTTCCTGGCAGTTTTTGCAGGTGGTGGAACTTGTGATGAAATTCCCCAACCTTCCAGGCTTCCATCTTCTCTTGATCATCAGATCTCCTCTTATGATCTTTAATTCTCGAACGGACTTATACTCAAAACAATGGCGGCCACTTGGTGGCTCAACTTGAGATGTGTGTTTGTCTTTGAAACCATCTGAACACATTTGGCAACACCGCTCACGGGAGAAAGGATGGGAAATAAAGTCCTCTGCCTGTAATAGGCGTCTGAATCGGCGAGAGACCTGACGGAGGGCAAAGAAGGCGAACAGCGATGCTTCATCCTGTGGGCCCGATATGAATGATACGACCATCAACAGGAGCTCATCGGGGAGTCTCTGCAACATCGAGGGTTCGGGATGGCTGTGAGATATTTGATCTTTTTGGAGTCGTGCAAGCATAGAAAGGCTGATTCCTCGAGTTGGAATCAGTGGCTCGCTTCCAACTTGTCTCTCCATTTGTGACTCATGGCGAAACTTTCTCATCTCGGCTGCCGCCGATATTATATCCCATACCATGCTCACGCTCGCTGCGCGTTGTGACTTTTATGTTTACATCTAAAGGAGGGTCAGCTCGGAATAGGTTACGAGTTGACAGTACAGTCGCCTGAAACAGGGCGGTACGTGAGGGCAGTACGTAAGAGCTATGATCTTGCTCTGTACCTACAGATGCAAAGGTTGAGTAGAAATGACAAGGGGTCGAGGGAGATTAGAAAGAAAGGTTGAAGGAAAAGGACGAGGTGTCAGCACCTTGCTCAGAGTCTAGATGCAATATCAAGCTTTTGTGACTAAACTCTGTGTGTATAGGTGGTAGAGCTTCAATCTCAAAGCTTAAGGTGGGATTTTAGACCCTGTTTCACTGAGATTTTACAAGGTTCACACAAACATCATGAAAACTTATTGCAAACCCATTCGCCATTATACGCTTGCGTTACAGTTTACGAAGGCTAGTCATGTCATGTTGGAGTATCCAAAGTCTATCTAGGTACTAGAATAGCACTATAGGCTGAACCCATGCATCAACATCGCTTGCTAGTCATGCCAATCATCACCAAATATTCATCAAAACAACTCAGAGTATCATCAAGAAATTAAGGCTTCTTGGTTCCCTCGATCTCAGGGCCAGCAGTGTTGGTGTTGACGGGAGTGACGGCCTCAATGCCCTGAAGCTTATCGGCAGTCCCGTCAGGTCCAACAATCTCGAATACTGTTCCATAGTCAGTATCGATCGATCACTGAAGATTGGGAACACCTTACAGTCAACAGGGGTGGAGGTGAACTTGCGAGCGTCGACCTTCTTCTGGAAGAGGTAGTCAAGATCGGCAAAGCTACGGTTCATGGTTTCGGGCAGGAAGAAGAAGATCCAAACAGCCCAGATGAAGCAGAGACCGAAGTAGAACATTCCAGTCTTGGCTCCCCAATTCCAAGCATCACTGCTGGAGTTGAGCATACGGGGGTTGAGCTGCTGGACAATGATCTGACCACAGACGTAGACAGCACGACCAAGGACGATGGTCTGAGCGCGAACACGATTAGAAGCAGTCTCAGCAACGACGACGTAAGTGGTAGGGCCAAGAGAGACCTTGAAGATACACTGAACAACGACAAGGAAGGCAGCTGTGACGATAGCAACACTATCGACCTTGGGAACAAAGCCGAGGATACCAATAATCAACATGCAGGCACCGATACTTGAAGAGCCATGGAAGTAAAAGGTTCGACGTCCGATCCTACCCATGAGGAAGATGGCGATACCAGTGGCGATGATGTTGACGGACTGAATGATCATGTTGTAGTTGAAAGCCATAGTGTTGCTCATACCAATAGACTTGAGCAAGATAGCGGCGAAACTGGTGATGGACTGACCGTTGAGGATCTGGATGACCCAAGCCATGCAGACAATACCAGTTCGACGAAGGTTAGTTCCTCGGAAGCAGTCCCTGAAGCTGGCAGCCTCAGCCTCGACCTTCTCCATCTCGTTGGTATGCTTCATCAGAGCCAGAGTCTGAGCCATGGACTCATCAGTGTAGTGGCCCTTGCGAGCAAGACGGCGGAGAGCATGCTCAGCAGCCTCGAGCTTACCGCGACGGACGAGGTACCAAGGAGACTCGGGGGCGAAGAAAGCGACGGTGATCAGAGGAGGAATCCACATCCACTGAAGACCATAGGGGACTCGCCAACCAGCATCACCCTCGAGGTCAAGAGAGCCGCGGAGGACACCAGTGGCGAGGAAACTGCCGGCTCCCCAGCACATTGAGACCCAGGCAGTAAGGTAGCCACGGAGGGCAGCGGGGCAGATCTCGGCAGCATAGGCAGTGGTGAGGGTCTGGAAGATACCCCAGGGGATACCGCAGAGGAGGTTACCGACGAGGAGCATTTCGACGTTGACGGCGAAGAAGAGGACGAAGATGGTGCAGACCATAAGAGACATGGTGAACTAGTGAGATTAGCAGGGGCCAAATGAGAGGGGGATGAGGACCAACATACCATGTAGACTCGTCGAGAGCCAAATCGTGCTTGTAAGTAACCGTTGATCAAGAGACCGATGATTGAACCACAGTTGTTTCCAGCACCAATGGCACCCTGCCACTTCGTAGAGATATGCTGCTCGCCATTGGCGTCAGGCCAACCGAAACGCTTGAGATAAGCAGGATGGGCGAAGAAGTTGTTGATAAGACCGACATCCATACCCTCCATGACCAAAGCAACACTCAGAAGCATGCTAAACGCCACAGCAGGCGCGTATCGCGAGAACAGCTCCTTCTTGGGGAGGAGACACTCTGCATCACTAGCAGCCACGGCGGCCTCGATGAGCTCGACCTGTGAGCTGTAGCCGGAGAACTCAGTGTGGTGCACGGGAGGTTTCTGCCCGTCTTCCACGTGGGCTGTTTCGTCCGGAGACGCCATTGCTTCGAGTTCTGTCAAAGGTGAAGATTGAAGGAGGAGGAGAAAGAGAGATGCTCGAATGCAGATCTGGGGAAGGAAAACAATGGGGAGGGAGGGATAGCAGGATAAATATAAAGACTCCGCATTTGTTCTGTGGACACCAGTCTGATGATCAGGCAGGGATATCTCGGTGGTACTTCCCTACGGGGCACCGGTTCAACCGGACGTATCTTGACCGCATTGGCAGCGAGCGAAATGGTTCAATGACTTCGGTGTCGATAACCTGAGGCGAGGCGCCATTCCTGATCCAGGATCGAATGTCCTGGTTGCTTGGCAATTCGGCGGAGAGAAATCCGAGTGAGAGCACCAAAATGGCGAGGCTCTATGGAACCAATTAAGGTTAAGCTGTTATTAACGTTATGGTGTCCCCATGGGGGTAACCCACGCGGGCTCGGGGTCCATTTCTGGGGTACGAGATGAGAGGTTTGACAGTTTGAAACATTTAAAATATTTAAATAAATATTTTAAATAATAAATCCAGTCTTAAGAGTTATTAAATATCTTAAATATGACCCCAGATTTGATTTGTTTGATTGAAGGGTAGCGCTATATAAGCTATAAATAGTATTATACGCCTTCTCCTTACAGTTTCTTAGCAAGTTTTTTTCAATGCTGATCTGACTGCTATTATCGGTGATATTACTAGACTTTATTATCGTGACATTGAGCCTCATAAGGATAAATAATCGCCCTACTTAAAAGGCACCCTAACCAGTATAATCACTACCCCAAATTATAGCTAAATAGAATAGCTAGTCCAGTTCTGGAGATTGTATGCAATTTACTATAGAGACTACAGTATATATGCCATTCACTCTATTCCTTCTGATCCCTTGCATTCAATTGAAAGGCCACTAATGTCAGAAATACTGGGCTCG
>VYWZ01001580.1:0-11313 GCA_008711595.1 Fusarium xyrophilum | reverse complement strand
TTCTTATAGGGCCTTATAAAGTTAGTAGGATCCTTACCTTTAAAGACTATTAATTACTTTTAACTAATCTCTATACTATTAACCTAGGTCTTATCTAATTAAATCTACCTTTCTTATTAGTTAGGTATAAGGTCTTTAAACTATAGGGAAAAGTTAAGCCTTTTTTAATAGTTATAATCAGAGATCTGGATTACTGTGGGTTAAAGGTGGCAAGAGGTGCTAGTAGTAGTCATCATAAAGGTCAGGGTATGGTTAGAATAATGATATAAGATAGGAAGCTCTTCCTTAAGACTGGCCTAAGGCATTATATAGTGGGAGCCTGAGGGGGTTTAGATGACTAACTTAACAAGCTTGATGACAGTCTTGGGGACTGCAGGTAGTCTTCCTGCCCTCTTATGACCGGGCATAAGGTCAGTCTTCAAGGCGTAGCAAGCCTGCCGCTCGGTTAGGCCTAGGCGAGAGGCTATCTCTTTAATAGTCCCGGTTATGTGCTGACAAAGGATCCTGATAGCGATACGATCTTCCTCTATAGTAGTAGGAGATTTGGTGTAACAATGGGGCTATATAGATGCTTCGGTTAATATTGAGGCAGACGAAGGTCTCGGTTAAGCTCGAAGGACCTGACAAGTGAGAGGGGAAGTTAGGGCAGCTCGGTGCCGGTCTTTAGGTTATAGGTGACTATTAGGGGATTTTAGTAAAGGAAAAAGTCATAGAATTAGGAAAAATTACTATCTTTTAATAGCTTAAGCTTATAGCTCTTAAAGGAGGGTATTCTTATCCTTATAGCTATTATTATTATTATTAGATATAGTATTAAAGTTATTATTAAGAAAGGTATTGCCTTTAGAAGCTAGGGAACTTAGTAAAAAGATTAAAATATATAAATCATAGAGGGGCAGTAGAATTTAGCAGTAAGGGGTTTCTAGGGCTATAATTAGTTAAAGCTTAAGGCTTTGGTTATATATAATGTAGCATAATGTAAGGTAGGTGGAGGAAGCTAGTAGAGCTATGAGGCTATTAAGCTAAGATTAAAGGAAGAATCTACTATAGTAGAAGGTTAATTAAGGAATTAAGAGATTAGACTGAAATATTAACTGATTTAAATAAAATTACTGCCTATTTATGCTTTTTTAAGCCTAAGAAACCCAAAAATTAAGTCAATTACTTTTTTTTCTATCAAATTCTATCGAGAAATGCCGATATTATTATTCATAATAAGGTTAAAGGTCTATAGCCCGTTTTGCTATTAAACAGAGGTCGATCCAGCTGTGGCGCCCGCCGTATAGAGCGGCAATAGCTTATCCGAGGTTTAACCGGGTCACATGACCCCTAAATTGGTAGTGAGCTACATCCGCTGAAGCCGCTATAGGCCCACTGTAACCCTCCCCTACAGGGGGTCCCTACAGTGGCCCCATTGACAATAATTCAGGGGGTATACTGTATATTGTTTCGCTAACCCGATTCCTTCAGGAGGACTACGGTTGAGTTGCAATGGCTGAATGTGTCGGTTGTGACGGAATTGTGAACTTTTTGCGCAGAGCCTAGGTTGGATGACCTTGTTCTGTCGAGCACCTGACACATCACGGATCATCAAAGCTGACAGCTGAACTTAAGTTGACTAAAGAATCACACCCATTTGGACCAACGTGGTTTATGGAAAGACATGCCACGATGCTTGGGATGGTTACACAAGCAATTGCTACTGGTGAGCAGCTATTTAGCATCGTGATGATCTCTAAGCTGGCAAGACATCCGCTGGTCCGTCAAAGACGCACTAGATAGTTGAAATCGTTCGAGTGTCTGTTGTTTATCAAGCATAGAATCATATAAGGAGAAACGTTCTCAACTGTCATGTTAAAGCCGGCTTATTCCAGTTAGATTCGCCGGACTCTTCCTCTTGAGTGATACGCTGTCGAGGCGCAGTCACCATGCCATGATCCTTTCATCTCCTTAAACTTTTCCGCGACTGTACTGTACTGTTCACCCCAGAAGCCGTACTCTGTACCAATGGCTCCAATGGAACGTTGACTGGCCTCAAACTCAAAGGGCTCAAACAACCCCCACGCTCCAGACTCGTCAAGCGACTCTTAGACACTGAATCGTAGTCTCGTCGACCCCGGATATTCTGCAGGAATGAGCTCAAGAAGCGACTCCCGTGAGCACTTCCCCTCATAGCAAGATGCATACAAGCGGAGTATTTATTCGAGTCTACCAATCTTTGACCTGCCCGTTTCTCTGACCGGTTCAGTCGTGCTCTCGGAGTTGATGATTTGTATCATTTGATTTGTTTATGGCCCCGCCGTGAAGTAACGAGAAATTATGAGTTATCAAGTTGCAGGTTCGTAACTGGAGAGCCTTTTGAGCCGCCATATATAGGTAAGTGTTGAAGAATATCTACCTAGGAGATGAAAGAAAAGCCAAGTATCCCTCGACTTCATATCTTAAATAAAGTGCCTACACTATCGCCCATTACACTACTAAATCCGTTGAATACCTTTACCATTGAACCCAACCAATCTTCAGACATTCCAAATACTATCAAGCTATATCATGCCTCCTCATAGTGACGCTCCCTCACCAACAGGGTCCTTTAGCTCCCAGCTATACAGCCACAGCCAACGGCACTCAAGTAATGGAAATCACAACTTCATGTCTGATTCCTCATCAAGCGCTTCTGCAGATGATCGCTTGGATGACGTGCAGCATATAAGACGTCCACTAAAACCCAGCGTCTATGTTCCAACCATGTGCTTCTTCGATGCAGATACAGAAGACGTCGACACCGCTGCAATTGCAGCTCATGCTGTGCGACTCGCCCAAGCCGGTGTAACAGGCCTTGCGACGCAGGGTTC
This sequence comes from Fusarium xyrophilum, assembly GCA_008711595.1. Taxonomy (NCBI): domain Eukaryota; kingdom Fungi; phylum Ascomycota; class Sordariomycetes; order Hypocreales; family Nectriaceae; genus Fusarium; species Fusarium xyrophilum. Next base: position 8,461 of record VYWZ01001580.1, on the reverse strand, counting down.
CAATGGAGAGGCCGTTCATCTCTCCCACCCAGAGCGACAGCTGGTCACCGCCACTACAAGAGCCGCCCTCAATGACGGCGGCTTCTCGCATGTGCCCTTGATCGTGGGATGTGGAAGCCAGGGCACGCGCGAGACTGTACAGTACTGCCCTGAGGCTTGGGAGGCTGGCGGCGACTATGCGCTCGTCCTACCCCCGTCCTACTATGCCACGTTATTTGCCCCGGCCTCGGAAACCATCCTGGAGTATTTCACGAATCACAAGAGTCGCAGACAAATCTCCTATTCCCATCATAATCTACAACTCTCCTGGTGCCGTGGAGGGCATGGATATGTCATCCGACATGATCATCACTCTTGCACGACATCCAAATATTGTAGGCGTCAAGTTGACATGCGGCAATACGGGGAAACTGAACAGGATAGCCGCAGCAACCCGTAAGCTTTCAAAACACTCAAAACATAACTCGAAGGCGCCCGAGTTCCTTGTCCTCGCAGGTTCCGCCGACTTTCTGATCCCTTCTCTGGCCGGAGGTGGTCACGGCATCCTGGCAGGCTTGGCCAACATTGCCCCGAGAGCATGCATCAAGACCATGGACCTCTATCTGCAAGGCAATGTTCCCGAAGCACAGAGGATGCAGGAAGTGGTCTCACAGGGCGACTGGACGGCGATCCAGGGCGGTGTGGTCGGTGTCAAGGCTGCACTACAGGCTTGGATGGGTTACGGAGGCTTTGCACCAAGTCCACTGCCGAGGCCAGACACAGAGCAAACGAAGCGGTGGAGGGAAGGTTTCCGGGACCTTGTGATGCTGGAGAGATCACTCTAAGTCTGAGACGTCGGTCATGAAGGACCGGCCACGAGTGTCACACCAAAGCAGAAGAAGTGGGCATGGACAAGGGAGCTTTGATAGCACGATACAAAGTGTACCGTGTCGTATACTCTCCATAAGTGAATCGGAGTAAGCAGCAAGAGGATCTTGTGATGCCTTCACACAGAGTTCAGAGTGTATGTCCCGGGACCTACATGAGTCGGAAGCTGGGGGGGGGGGGCGTGGTCAGCATCGTATCGATGCGATGGGTGATTTCACAAGGCGTGACATTGTGCAATGACTGCTTTTCATTAGCGTTGCGCCATAAAAGTGATGCTGTACTGTACTGTATGTACCCACATGCTTGCCCTATCCAGTGAGACATTTTGTGGACAAGAGACATTGTATTGTGTCTGTGAGCATGGCTGACGCGCAAGACTGTCTTGGATTTATCCTCCGTAGTTTGTAAGTTCTTTGATGGTTTTTTTTTTTTTTTTGGTTTCAGTGTAACATATCCCGGTATCTTACAAGGGTCAATCCTTCAATTGCCAAGCCGATCTACGGATACAGGAACCCAGATAGACTCCTTTTGGCAAATGGCATTACGATCACATCGTGTTCAAGTCCCAGATTGGAAATCGACAGTGCTAAGTTAAGCTATCATGACGAAACACCGTCGATATGTAACCGGACCGTTGAAGCGATCAGCAAATAAATCGGAGCAGCAGAGTTTTCTATCGGAAACGAGGAGAGGATCTCGATTCATCAGGAGCAAGAGCAGACGCTGTGAGCAAGAGTTGAGCACAACAACCTTATCGCATAACGAGCTGATCTTTTGCCAAGTCTGTCAAGAGACTAGTGATGAATTGTTGAATTTGCTGGTGATGCCATCCATACACTGATTGAAAATAGTAATGTAGATAATCAGGGCCTAAATCAGCCGTAAGCATTGGTCTTGTTCGTCCGTTGGGACGCGCGAAGGCACGAGGCAAACGCCTGGTAAACGGTTCAAACTCTGATCTGATCGGCCCAACTTGGCATCAGCATCTCGAGATGCCATTTTTGGATATCGAGTCGGGCATCCTACAGCTCTGCCTGGCTGGAGCCTGTAAGGCTCGTATCGGCAACTTAATGGATTGAAGCTTTCATGCAGGCGGGCCATGCCTCATCCGCGGTGTATAGATTAACACGAGGTTTTCAAGCTTAACGGCAGGATATAGTCCCAATCATGAATGCATCGAGTTACATGAGGCGGACACTTAGCCGTACAGACATTTAGAAATACGGGGATTGGCTGCAGCTGAATGCATGCTGTTTGCCGACGTGGGCTTGTCAGGATATAAGTGGTTGAGGAGAAGATCCATGCATGGAGGCTTGGGGCAGAACACCATCTTTTTTTGTTTGTTACTGCAACTTAAGTAACTATGGGGAAACAACATTGCCAAGCGAATAGCTATGACTGGAAGAGATGCAATTTCCAATCCTACCCACAATACGGGGTGCCGTACCATGGCTATCAATAGTTCTAATTGAAACGGACCCAAGAGGAGCGGAATCACGCGCAGAGGCACTACGAAGCTAGAGACGAGCTAGAAGCTGGAGGGAGGCGGATCCAATGGATTCAATTCTACAGATAACTTACCGTAGTGCAAATTGCCCCTTCCTGAGACATGACTTTTTCGGACAACGGCCCATGGCTCTCTGGTGAGCGTGAGGCTTGAGCCTGCTGAGGGAACAAAAGGCTGCCGCCTCCGCCCCTTGGTCAGTTCTTGGTCAGTGCAAAAGACTAGCAACTAGGTAGTTTCTTCCAGCCGTCTAGACTATTGCAAGTCTAGGGGCAGGCCATTATGCACGAATCGAGCGAGTGGCTGTTTCATGACTCTGGGTGGATTTCCCAAGGCTCGCATCTTAGCACAAGCCGATCGAGAGAGATTGGGTCTAGCTTAAACGGTGAGGACGAACCACGAGGACCGACCGAGACCGTAGTTAACCCGTCATGATGCTAAAAAAAGGCCAAAAGGGCCTTTTCCATCAGTGTCCAACAAGTCTGTCTATTAACAAGACAAGAGGGTCAAATATTCATGTGACGGGACTGCCTCAGGTACCTAGCTAGACAAATAGACAAACGAGCTGGACTGAACTGGACTGAACTGAGCTGAACTGAGCTGACCGGAAGAAGCAAGAGGGCCTTTTGCGATTGCATCTGATTCTGGTTCTGATCTGATCTGACCAAAGAGATAATTTCTCCGTTTCTTTCCCCTATCGGCATCTCCGTCTAGAACCGGGGCATCCGGGTTTGCCTCTCTGTACAGGACCACAATCCCGGCCTGGCAGCCAGAGAGGATCGAGGAGGATCTGTTTTCCCTCAACACCAACATTGATCATTGTGCTATGGATATTAATAATTGTGCGGAATATTAATCAATAGTGCCTGACGTAGTTTTGACGCATCGTGAATTGTTCCCGGAAAGCGGCTGAGCCAAACGCAACTTCAGCTGCACCTGCGATAGGCTGTTATGTCAGAGCGCATCGCGCTGGTGATCCTTTTTTAGCATCTTCCGAACATCATGTCCATGACCTGGCTCGGGGTGTTCTTGTGGTGCCCGGTGCCGGCCTATATATAGCCTGGGCCTGGACTGCCAGCGAGGAGTAGACTTTGCTAGGTAGGGGCGGCTTCATCTTGGCATCAATTCAATTTTGAGTCCCTGCATGCTACGTTGTCGACAGTTTAGCGATAGGCCTGGAGTCACCCGTGGTTGTTTGTATGTGGTAGTTGTGGCTATTATTGTGGCCTCATTGAGCTGGGCGTCTAGGATTGTCGCCGTTGAGCTCACATTTGCTCGTGATTCTTGACATCCAATCCTCACAGATTTCATCCGCAGCCGGGACCGATTTATGTTAGAATTTCAGGTACAGGCTCTAAGCGCGCCAGGGGAGCCCATTTGGGCGTTACGCTACATCTTGTCTGAGATTGCAATTTACATTTCGGTACCACAGCATCTCACCTAGACAAGGTGTCCGAGCAAAGTACCCCTAACCACAACAATCAATCCCTTTGTCCCCTGGGTATCGTGTCGTGTCGTGCCGCTCCGCTGAGCGACAGGCCCACTACCACCTTTGCCTTAGCCTGGCCCACTCACCAGGCACAAGCAACTCCAACTTCCAGCTTTCCCAACCGCTGGAAGAGCCCAGAAGCAGGGCTGTAGTCAATTGTACCGCTCGCCTGAGCTGGGCTGGACCGGCCTGGGATCTTGTCCCCCCCTTTTGTCTACTGGTCGGTCTCTCCATAACCATCGAATACGACGTGTCATAGGACGGACAAAGTTTCCTACCATCAGCACTGGATCTTACTGAAGGATTAACTTTTTTTCCCTCCTTGATAATGTCTCGACTAATGTCTGGATAATTGACGCGTAGGCAATTTGACAGGTCTAGGGAATCGCCAGGGACACTGACGTTGATTCATCCAATGTGGCGTTACGAGCGAACAAGCTACTAAGCACAGAAAAGTTGAGAGATGGAACAACATTGGATACATGACCATGACCCTGGCTTGTCCATGTGCATGGGTCATATCCCAATTTCACTCACACCTTCCTAGCTCCTTCATCGCTCACTGCTCAGTGCTCCTCTCCTTGCAACTCTCCAACTCCTCGTCAGTGGACACATACCATGGAATATCGACCTTTGCCCTACCTTTGCACCCCCTCCCCCTTGTCATCTAGGGCCACTATGAGGGGCTTTACGAACCCCTTTGACGATGATTGACAGCTGGGACGGAGGTTCGGATGCGGAGAAGGGAAACATGACCTATTGCCAGAGCCAGAGCCATTGCCATTGCCATTGCCATTGCCATTGCCATTGCCATTGCCCTCAGCCCTCTCTTTCACACCCCCCCACGTCTTGTTGTCGTGGCCGTGGCTCAGGGTTGACTATATCTCGGACGCTTTCCCACACTCTTGACCACTTCCCTCTCCGATCTTGTCCTTTTTCTTGAGCAAGCAAAGTCGTACATTGACGCACGACTTCTGTTCGAATACATTCGTTTTATTTTTCAGGACAATCATCATGCTGGGCAAGTTCCTAGTCGCCGCTCTCGCGGTCATCGGCGGTGTCAACCCCGTCGAGGCTCAGCAGCAAAACATCTTCGTTACTGGTATCCCCGTCACTGGTGGAGCCGCTGTTCCTGCTCGAAAGAACATCAATGACATGCAGAAAGCTGGTGGCCCCGCCTGGTAAGCCTGCCGTGTGGCTGCTAACACGGCCAATGCTAATCTCAACACTAGGGACCTTTACATGCGAGCCGTCCGCTCCATGTACGATGCTAAGGAGACTGACTGGGAGTCCTACTTCCAGGTTGCCGGTATTCACGGAAAGCCCTTCATTCAGTGGAACGGTGGTGGTGCTCGAAGCGGCAATGGCTGGCCCGGATACTGCCCTCACGGTGAGAGCATCTTCCTGACATGGCACCGTCCCTACGTTCTGCTCTACGAGCAGATCCTCGTCGAGCATGCCAAGCGCCTTGCCAACCTCTACCCCTCCAAGTACCGTAAGCAGTATGTTGATGCAGCCAATAACCTGCGTGCTGCTTACTGGGATTGGGCCCTCGATGGCATTCCCGCTATCCTCACCCAGCAGAATGTCGCCGTCAAGGTTCCCAACGGCAGCGGCCTCAAGACCATCAACATGAAGAACCCTCTTTACACTTACTACTTCCCCAAGGACGCGCTCAACAACAAGTACGGATCATGGGACGACGAGCACCGCGTTCGCATCTACCACTGCCCCGCTCCCGATAGCTTCCCTTCAAGTGCCAACCACCTCCTCAGCCAGCGACCTTACAAGCAATGGGTCTACGATGTCATGACCCGGCCTACCACCTTCGACCAGTTCGCTTCCACCGGTGCCAACGGTGCTTCCCTCGAGCAGATTCACAACGCCATTCACTGGGATGCTTCTTGCGCCGGCCAGTTCCTCACCACCGAGTTCTCTGGCTTTGACCCCATCTTCTGGCTGCACCACGCCAACGTCGATCGTCTCTGGGCTTACTGGCAGGCTATGCACCCTAGCCAGTCTATTTTCACCGGCTCTTACTCTGGTGGTGCCCGTTACTCTACTCCCCAAGGCACCCGCATCACTCCCAGCTCTCCCCTCAACCCCTTCTACAAATCTAGGGGTAACTTCCACACCTCTGACAGTGTTAAGAGCATTCAGGGTTTCGGTTACACCTACGCTGGACTTGAGTACTGGCGCATGTCTGCCAGCCAGCTCGCTAGCTCGGCCCGAACCACTATCAACCGTCTTTATGGCAGCGGTTCTTCCCGCCGTCGTGATGTTGGGGAGCGTGGCCTGATTGAGGAGCGTGCTGGTGCCAACACTACCCGTTACTTTGCCAACGTCCAGCTCGATGTCACCGAGGTTGAGCGACCTGCTCAGGTCAACGTCTACGTCTCCGGAAAGCTCGTTGGTGGTCTCGTTGTTATGCGACAGCCTGCCGAGGGTATCACCCACGGTTCCTTCTCCGCTGACCAGGCTGCCGATGCCCCTCAGCTTCTTGCTGCCTGCTCTCCTGCCAAGGTTGCCGATGTCGTCACCAGTGGCCTCCAGGTTGAGATTGTCAAGCTCGACGGCTCCAAGATTGACATCAGCACCGTCCCCAGCTTGAAGCTCAGCCTCGACGATGTTGCCTACACTCCTCCTGCCGCCGAGGATGACCTCCCCGTCTACGGTACTCCTCGCACCCAGCCCGCCAAGGCTGTTGCCCTCACCAACGCCAAGGCCCTCAAGGCTGTCGCCGCTTGTGCCAACAAGCTTCCTTCTTTCAACCCTCCTGTCTAAATACCCGGCCATCATCGGCGTTTCATTTTATCATATCTGCCGTCGGCGGGCTAGCATGCTCGACCGCGGCTCATAAGGGACCACTAGCAAACCGCACAAATTCATTTAAGTAATTTTAATCCCTGCCAGACACGGGGAGTCATGATTATATTTTTTTCGCCAGACTAGGTCTATAGTTGCCATATAGCGGCCCCTTTGTCTTGTACATCTCGAACTCGTTCTCTATGTGTGATGTGATGCGATGTGATGTCAAGATGTCTATTGAAAAGACGCCGCAACTGGTGCATCAGAAGGTCTGAAGTGCTTCACGCAAGTTAACTCTGTCCAGACTGCATCACGGTGAATCACAATCCGTACCAACTCTGGATAAAATAGGATCTGGAAGACTATGCGAAGTGGTACGAGAATTTGCGATGAGATATGCCACTTGTGTTCGTTGCTACGGGATGGCCGAACTGTCAGGGATGTAACTCGAACTGGGCCTATACGAACCAAAAGCTCATGTCTTTTCACTTCTGAAGTGAGAGATTCAAAATATAGTCAATCGGCTACTTGACTACTCCTTCAACATGAAGCCATTCGAGGCCCCCTAGCTCAGGTTATGGCATAGTTGTCCGTCCAATCATCTTGTGCGTCGATCCCTCAAACGTCCAGATTGTTGCCCGGGCTGGACTCCTGTGTTCTTGTTGACCGATTCCCTCACCTGAGATCTCGTAGTGTTATTTTCACTATAGTCAAGTCAAAGTAATATGATTTAGGAACTTCATGTCCTTCAAGTGCATGGGGGAAAGCTTGCTGGGTTGATACTCAATATTAAGGACTGGTAATACTACTATGGCATGTGCAATCAAAGTTTTTATAGAGACCAGTAAGTTTTATTTTCATAGGATGCCGGTATTGTGAATCAACAACGATTCAATGGTCTCAATCAACTTCCGCCCGAAGCAACTGTATGCCTATAACATTCGGTATCTGGCCAAGACCTGCCCGTCACAAGTTTACGATTGGTTTTCTTCCTAGCTCACGAGGTATAAGGAACAGTTCAGAAGATTTCTATGTTTCGACAACCTTCCAAGATTTGCTTTATATGTTTCGAGACCGTTACAGGAAAACCTTGCTTTGTACCTGATAGTGTCGGCTTCTAGCGATATCAAATTCGGGTATTTCTATAGAGCAATAAATAGCCGTATAGTTTACAGGAATAAGAGCGTAAAGAAAAACAGTGTACACGAAGACGAAACTGTACAGGCTAGGACTGGAGAGATATTTCCAAGCTGTGTGAACAAGCCGTCACACCTGGCTCTAAGCTGCGTGCCGCCTCTGTATTTAGATCAATGGGGTATCGCGTTAGACTCTATTCAATACCATGAAAGCTAGAAAGGAACGTATAAGCCAGTATAAAGCACTGGTTCTACCGAAATAGACGACTTTGCGTAGCAGTTACTTCAACACGTCGTCGTAGCGACCGATGGGGTGCAGCCCCAAACATTGAGAAACAGTTTTAGTTGAAAGACATAAGAAGAGTTGGGACGCCCCGAATCTCAAAAAGGTCAGATTTCAAACTATAGTACAAAGATGTTGCCCTTTTTGTTTTCGTCCTACTGGTAGATAGTGCATATAGGCAAAGCTATTAGTACGAGAACTGTCTACAACAAGAGTCTATAAGTCAACTTAGGGCACATCTATACTATTTTATGCCCCGAAATACGTGAGTAGCGCCTCAATAGCAGTAACTTAACTATTTTATGGCCTTAACCCAGTAACGACTAATAAATGGGACCTAAGTATTCTAATTACAGCCACAAAAGTATTAACTA